>DWJZ01006706.1:0-12773 GCA_018249125.1 Asbolis capucinus
TGATAAGCATGGCCTGACAGTACGTTCAGGATTGGCTCTAAACGGTGGAACTCCTCAACGGTCAACAATACACTTATAAAAAGATGTCTCTTTGTATTACAGCTCCATAATTAAAGCATGTGTTTTAAATTTATTTACTTAAATATTTATATTTATAATATTCATTCAAAGTACTGTTCCGCACAATTAAATGATTTCAAATAATGGGATTACAAAAACATACTCTTATGACGTCACTATTAAAATTTGTCATTACAACGACATAATTGTAACATCACATAATTCCAAAACAACAATTAAAATGTAACGCCGAATAATTCCAGAATTATGCACTAAATGAGGGCAACAAAGCACTGTGATTCCATTATTAAACCCAAGCGTGGAATTGAAGCTTACAGACGGACATACCCAGCCAAACAGGTGTGCAGCGGTAATGAAAACTTGACTGCAAATGACGCATGAACAGAAATTATTCAGTGCATGGAATGCGGTCGACAAAATTCGTAATAACGCATCATATTTGATGAAATGGTAATTTTACATCTGTCTGTGGAATTATGAACGTTCTGTAAAGTCACATTTGTAATGTATCTGACAGGTATGTACCAGGCAGGTATAATTTGGGAATTAAAAACGTTGAGTTTCACAATACGTAAAATAAAAAAATGCATATGTAAAAAAGCGGGAAAACATGGATGAATTTAAATAAATGAGCGCCCGATAGTTGGAATATAGAACACAAACTGTATTTTATGCCAGTGATATTAAATTATCGTATCTTTCTTATAGTTTGAATTTAGAACAGTATCCTTGCCAATATTATAATATGCAAAAGTAACTCTGTATCTGTCACCTTTTTACGCCTTCATTAGTTAACCGATTTTAATGAAACTTGGTACAGACGTAGATTAGAACTAGAAGAAAAACAGGTACACTTTGTTTGGCGAAAAAAGGCTTGAGGGAGTTAAAATATGAGATGAAATGATTTTGTTATCGAAGATATAAACATGTCATATTGAATTCATGCACTAGATATGATGTTGACTGTGGGGGAGTGGAGAGACAAGAAAGGGTTAAGATGCCTTCAGCATCTTCAGATTCACCCCCTGAAGAAGAGAGGGAGTGAAAGCATGGGCTGTAGAGAGGGGTTGAAAAGGGTGATGTAACACGCAGACGTAGTCGCGAGAAATAGCTAGTATGTTAAAACTTTGAAAATTAGAACAATAATAAAATATATTTAGTGCCAAAAAATACAAATCAAACAATTAAAAGGGATTTAGGTATGCTAACCAGAAGTCGTGATATCTAGCAGCACTGATTTTCAGCCCAAAAAGTGCGTGCAGGATTTGTACCCAACCCAATTCGTGCGAGTTCTTTCAAACCACAAAGCTGATACTCCATAAAATCTTAGTTTCTTGCAATCATTCAGCAAATTCCACATCCTCTCCACGTAATATGGTGACGTCAGACGAATTACGCACATTAGATACGGCAATTGCAACGTAAATGCAAAATCTCATTTGTATTCGAAACGCGGCTCAAACGTAATTTCTCTCGCCCCCTTTTTGTGGCAAGAGGAAAAAAATGTATTTCTCCAAGCGTTTATTGTTACTTGAGTGTATTTTAAATTTTATTTTATTTGATTGCTATAAACATGCAAATGGTTGAGTACATGGTAAGCATTATTATGAAATAGCACTACCCAAAATGACACACAACTGCTGGTTAAGAAAAAAGAAATAGACCCACTTCTTTTATTGGGATAGACTGAAGAAGAAGAAAGCAGCAACCTCGGTTGATGCTGTAGTGGCCGCATGCGTGTGGGCTGCGAGATGCTGGATAGTACATGGGCATAACGACATTATCTACGGCAGATGTCCATCCTTATGTCGTGAATATCCAGCAGGTCCGAACGACGCGGTTTTCTTCGTCTCTTATTATGCATACCGCAAGGGAATGGAATAACTCGTCGGTGTTCCCACCTAAGTACGATGTAGGATACTTCAAGAAAAGAGTGAATAGGCATTTACTAAGTTAGTTTGTCCAACATCTTAGACATCATCACCACTTTTCATCAGGTGGGATCGATGTCAAGTATTAGCTAATTTTATATAAAAAAAAATTATTTAATAATCAATAATAAAAGTAGCTAAGTTACTCCTTATAACAACAGCTATCTGCCAGTGAAAGTCCCGTCAAAATAGGATCAGCTGTTCCACAGGCCAAAACAAACCGGATCAAACAGACACAGATTGTATAAAATGTTGTAGTATATGTACATACATATTTATTTTATTTATTTCTTTATTATTAAAACCTTATTAATAGGCTAACAAAGAGCGGACATAATGCTCAGAGGCATGTTCGATGATGTATAAGGTGTTGGGCGCACTAACTTAGTAAGCGCCTATTCACTCTTCTCTTGAAGACTTCTATATCTTACATGGGCGGGAACACCGACGCAGGAAAGTTATTCCTCCACAGTACGCATAATAAACAACGATGAACACCGCGTCGTTCGAACTGGCGAGATGTTCACAAGGATGGATACCGGCCGTACGCCGGGTCGTTCGATGGAGGAATAATTTCGAACAAGTATGGTCATAAATACAGAAATGGTGGTACAAGTCGAGGGGCTTAATTATAATTTAGTATAAATTAATCTTTCGCTCGCTTCCGGGCAATTACCGGGGTAATCACTGATGTTTATTTGAAAAGTTTCGACTGCAAAAAGTTCTTGGAACAGTAATTAAAAAAGGTTCTGGAATACCTCAAACAACAACAAAAATACAAAGTTATTTCATTTAAAATATACTCACAGTACAGCTATAGAGTGATCAGTTAGGATCGCATATTATATTAATTATAATTTCTCTTTATATGTCTTTTGTCAGCCGTTCCGTGAAGGATTGGAATAAGTTGTCTGCATCGGTATTCCCGCTCGATTACAATGTCAATTTCAAGAGTGACATGTACGATCATGCTTCGCATCAGTTGGACACAAAAAGGTAGAAACGAGATCGTGCTCTAACGCGTTTTCATGACTCACCTAGGAGAACATGCCATCAAGATCGTAAGATCGAATACCTCGGCCATGTTTAGGCACGATAGGTATAATCTGCCCCAACTCATCATGATGGGCAAGGAAAGGAAGAGACGCTGGACGCCGGTAAAGGTCGAATAATAAGACGAAGAAGTTAGTGCGCTTTACCGACATAGACTTCAAAGCCACTTACCATTAGGTATAGACCTTAGGTTAATCTCCCTAGTTGGTTATTATACATTGATATATACATCAGCGTGGTAAAATCACGTTTATTGGCTCTCCAACTCAGCTGTTTCTGATAAAACATAATACCAATGGACCTTATATTAGACACCGATGTACCGACGATGTACAATATAACTTTAATTGGACAGACTGTATGTAACGAAGTGACTGACTTCAACCTAATAGTACCCCACTACTAAGCATGGGTCTTTTTCAAGAAGGAGGACAGAGCTTACTCCACCACGCCGGTCCAAAGCTGATTGTTGAAGGAATTAGGAAACGTAAGAATCGGAAGTTTTACGCTACGGAAGGCCTTTTTGGCTTAACTTTTTGGATCACTTACAATCGAAACAACTCACCAAGCTAGGAAAGCTGTACCAGGCTTCAACTAGGCGATACCAGTCATTAATGTACGTCAAAACAATCATCAGGAATTACAGTTGACGCTGC
Source organism: Asbolis capucinus (assembly GCA_018249125.1). Classification (NCBI taxonomy): domain Eukaryota; kingdom Metazoa; phylum Arthropoda; class Insecta; order Lepidoptera; family Hesperiidae; genus Asbolis; species Asbolis capucinus. The sequence continues at coordinate 3,722 of DWJZ01006706.1, forward strand.
TGTTTCCCACGGCACACCATTAATTTACTCTCGATCATTAATCACAGTACCTATTGAAAATGTGAGTATGTATGCATCGTTACTTGTTTGATAACCAGTGAATATGTAAATAGAGCTTGAGACTTGACATTCAGAAAAAAGACTGAGAAAATATTTCTTACAGATCCATAATATTGAAAGTCGTAACATAATATTGAATGTATGCCTTATTGGGGCGGCGTAGAATACAAACCCCAATCCCATACCAGGGTAGAGGCGTACAGAAGTCAGGTGCTCGGTGGTAGGGCGTCGTGAAAGGATTATTATCTTTTTGTGAAGCCCGTCTAGTTGGCTTCCAACGTATTGCTTGAATCACTCGCCAAACGATTCGTCGTGTTCTGGATAGAGGCTTGAGTGCCATTTCTCCTCTTTTTTCCCCGTCCTTCGTCCATCCTCCCCATTCTTCTTCTGTCTTCCGTCCTAAAGCGGTATGTTGTTGGTGTATCAGATGCTGACGTTTTTGATCCCAATTGCTTTGGCAATGGACAGCTTCCCTTGGTTCTATATCTTCCCTGTGTATACGGCTTAATTACTTCCTTCGACGCAGGCAAAGCATTAGTAACATCCCAGTCTGGTGTTACTACCGTCCATGGGCGGCGATGATCATTTACCATCAGGGGACCCATGTGCTCGTTGGCTTGCTTATCACATAGAAAAAATGTTCATGAGTATCTGAATACATAATTATTACAAACGGCTGACTCATGCTATATACAGCGAGCTGTCGTCGCAGGCGGATTCTGAGGAAGGACCTCGCATAGATCCGAAACTAGTCGATCGATTCCGACTGTATATCGCGTGACTCAGCCATTATTAATAATAATAGATTCATGTTATTATAGGACGAGACATGGTGATTCATTATTGGCCTGATGCACAAGCTCAAGGTCGTTCAGCAGGCTATTGAGAGAGCTATGCTTGGTATTTCTCTACGCGATAGACTGGCCAAATGGTTCGAAGGACCGATAACGGTTGGGAAAGGAAGGTCGTCGAATGAAGACAGTCTCGGAAAACGGAGCACAGGCCGCCACCCGACCAGGTGGACTGATGACTTAAAGAAGTTTCCGCTGGATTCAAAAGACTCAGGAGCGGTCAGAGTGGCGCAAATTGGTACAGGCATATATCCAACAGCGGACGTGTAACGGCTCATGGACGGTTTTGAATTAAAACATTGCGGCTTTTTATAAAGTACGTTGAGAATAGAAAAAAAAATGCATTTATAATTGATCCTTATAATCTGACTAACCATTTCACATCAAACTAATAAAGCGGTTTTGATGAAACTTGGTACAGAGGTAGAATCAAATTTGAGGAAAGATATAGACTAATTTTTTTTTGCAAAAAAGGCTTGAAGGGGATGAAGTTTTATATTATTTCGCCGTTTCTTCTCCTCTTTATTATAGCACCATTCCGACGGTAGATCCCAAAAAAATACCTTTCATAAGTGTATTTCAATACGTACATGAAATAAGCGATTTGATTTTGACTATATGGAAAGTCTTTATTATTGAAGATATAAACATACTTTGTAGTCATATACTAGATGTAGTATCTACTGTTGAATGAGGGGGGTACACGAACATGGCCGAAGGTAAAAGCTAGTTTAATAATAAAAGAGTTCCTATGAGTAATAAATAAAACAGACTTAATAACCGGGTCGTAGTTAACTCGTAAACCCGAAGCAGTTACTTTTAATTATGGAGGGAAGGGGGATTTTTGGGGTAAGAAAGTTGTTGCCTCCTCATTCAAAAGGTTAAAGTATCAGTTACATTTTATTGTTGTTAGGGGCATAATGAGTATGGCGTCGTTAATAGTTTAACAAAAACATTTTATTATTCGAGATTCTTGTGGGTTCTTCTCGAAGCCAAGTTCGAAGTTGTGACAGAGGAAGCGTGGAACTGCAATATTTTTGAACTTCTATTTCTTTTTGCGCGTTTGTGAAAAATAATGAGAGTATTTTTTTACGATGCAAATATATATTTTTTAAAAGTGACAGTTTTCTACAATCGTAGGATAACTCGAGATGTTAAAATTTTATTAAAATTTTTGTCTTGTTACGCCAAAGAAGTAAAAGAAGTTAAGATTTTTATCTTGTTACGCAAAGAAGTGTAGATATTTATCTTGTTACGCAATAGAAATAAAAGAAGTTAAGATTTTTATCTTGTTACGCAAAGAAGTAAAAGAAGTTAAGATTTTTATCTTGTTACGCAAAACAAGTAAAACATGTTAAGATTTTTATCTTGTTACGCAAAAGAAATAAAAGAAGATAAGATTTTTATCTTGTTTCGCAAAACAAGTAATAAAAGTTAAGATTTTTATCTTGTTACGCAAAAGAAATAAAAGAAGTTAAGATTTTTATCTTGTTACGCAAAAGAAACAAAAGAAATTATGATTTTTATCTTATTACGCAAAGAAGCAAAAGATGTTAAGATTTTTATCTTATTACGCCAAAGAAGTATACTTCTCACGTGCGTACACACACATATTTTTATGTTATAAGGCAAACGTGCAGACGGGTCATCTGATGGTAACTTATCGCCATCGTTTGCGCGGAGAAGAAACAGAAAAGAAGAATCGGAGCAACCGACCCCAGATACACAAACAACACAACACAAACACTATTTCATGACGGATGACAGAAGCAAAATGGAAAAGAGAATGAATAAATTACTACTACCAATTCTAGTAACTACATACTATGTCTTCCGAAGCGCTGGCAGTGTCTAGTTGTTAATGAATATGATGAAAAACATATACTCTTTGATATAAGATAGCGAAGAGAGGAACAAACAGATAAACAGACATAATTTCTAAAAATCGATTTAGCAGTAGTTTTAGCTGTACCCGGCGCGCGTTGCTACGAATCAACTTAGTAACCATATGTCCGATCGATATAATTTTGGTACCAAAACCTTTTTCAAATATTTTTAAACAAAGTTTTTTAAGACAATATGCTCTATTTCATATCATTTCAGTCTGTAAAGGACAAAGAAATAAACATTGATTTTTACTTATAAACATTAGACAGACCGGTTGGTCTAGTGGTTAGTGAACCTGACTACTATACCGGAGGTATGTGGGTTCGATTCCCACCCAGGTCAAACTTTTCTGTGATGAACAGGAATGTTTGTTCTGTGTGTCTGTGTGTAATAGAAATATCTGTATGTATTTAAAAGTATATATGTATGTTTATCAGTTATCTGATCACCATAGCAAAAGCTAACGCTTTGTTTGTGTTCAAATGGCCGTGTGTGAGTTGTCTGAAGATATTTATTTATTATATCATTCATGTTCCATATTATTACGCCTAATTATCTTCTTTTCATTAAAAAAACAGACTTCAAATGCCTCCGACTAGTAATACAATGAAATTGTCAACGTATTCGCAACCAGGGAAATACACATTATTAAAGATAAGTCCAAAATTAACCAACAGATGTCACTCAATTATTAAAATCTGTACACCATATAAAATATATACCGTAAAGAACAAAAAAAATATTAAAATTAAAAATAACTCCAAAGCTCGTCAGATATAGCTCGAAATAAAATGGGACTACATGACCAGCACCAGCTTCGATTAAAAAAAGAATTATCAAAATCGGTCCTCCCGAAAAAACTCTAAGATAACACCTATAAAAAATACACATGAATGAATATCTCTCCCTTATTTTTAAGTCGGTAAAAACCACATAATTCTGCTCCTAAAAATATACAAATTTGAATAAAATAACGCTTGAGCGATCAACAATTTCTGTAACAACTTCAAAATGTTTACTGACTTAATTCATTGATGGAGTACAGGGACGGATGTAAACAGAGGTACCTATGGGGTTTTCTCTTCGTTATTTTCCTCTTAATTTAAATTTAGTAGCTTTCAATAAACATTGGTACGGTATAATTAATACAAAGTGGTTCTATTCATCACTGTCACACGAAAAGGCTCGTGAAAAACTAATAACATCGCTTTATTTATCATTAATCATATTTTTTAATAAATATCTTTGGACAACTCACACACGGCCTGATTCCAAGCTAAACATCCAAGTTGACCGCGTCGGTGTTTTCGTTCGATTATAATGTAAATTCAAGTCATGAGTGAATAGGCTTCTACTAAGTTATTGCGCTTTACCGTCAAAGACTTCATCGCGACCATCAGGTGGTATCATAGTCATGCGTTAACTTATTTATGATAAAAAAATCATATACACTATAATAAATTTCTTCTATAACCTTTCTCGGTAAATGGACTATCCAACACCAAAAGAAATTTTCAATTCGGACCAGTAGTTTCTGAGATTAACAAAAAAATCTTCAGCTCTACAAAATTACTATAGATTCTACAACAACTAGGTACTATATATTCTGATATTTATATACGATATATTTTGAATCATATCATATGTATTAATAAAGTTTAAATTATTTTATGATTGCACACTCACTTCAGCTGTTTTTTTTTTTACATATTATAAGTTAATGCTTGACCACAATCCCACCTGATGGTAAGTGGCCATGTTATCCTAGATGGCAAAGCGCATTAACTTAAAATAAGCCTATTCACTCTTGTCTTGAAGACGCCTACATTATACTTCAGCGGAAACACACGCTGGCAATTTATTCCAATCCTTCGCGGTACGTCATGCAAAGGACTAGGCAAAGCGTGTCGTCCGTACTGGCGGCATATCCACGCAGTAAGGATGGATACCCTGGATGGTGGGATAACCCACTTGAGGTTTCCAATAATATTTTAAATAAATAAATAAACAACGAAGTAAACTATTTTTTTATGCAAAACTAGAAATTGTCTTCGCTTTGCTTTATAAGAAGAGTTGCCATACTAATTTTAAGCTGTTACGAGTATTCCATTTACATACAATAATTTAGAGCTTGACTCGTGGCGTGGTTCCAGAACCAGTTCTACCAGTAACACTATCAGTATCTCTGATGCTCATGAGCAATAATAACCTCTCATCATGCTCATTTGTCGGTTATTCTCATAAAAAACAACCAACCCGCTAGTGTCTTATAACTTAAGCTCGGCCATTTGTCGAGTAAACTAAACGGGTCCCTCATAGCGCCGTAAAAGTAAATGGTGATATTTTCAGCTTCATATTGTATAAAGACCATTTCGTTAACCACTGGTTTCACTGTCAGCGATCAAGCGAGAAGAGACTTGAGAGTGAAAAATTTGGTTTCAGAATTATTTATATTAAATGCAATTTGTGATAATGCTAGTATATAATTTAATCAAAGATTTAAAAAACATATTTCTCAATTTTTTTTTCTTTTATTGTAACCACGTGAGGTATAATATTAACGTATCTACAAGTTATAATAGAGAAAGCCATCACCACGTTTCCTGTTTGTATTGGTAAGATATCTCATCCTATTGCTAAGCGATCCGACTCATCGAACCTAACTTTGGCCGGCGTCACCCTAATTTTAAGTATATACAGTATTTTTTTTAAACGTAGAATAAGTTAATGCTTGACATCGATCCCACCGGATGCCAAGTGGCTATGATGTGTAAGGTGTCGGGCGTAACTTAGTAAATGCCTATTCACTCTTCTCTTTAGCACTCCTACATCATATATTACAATATATTTATTAATTAATTAATCAATTACGTAATAATTATTTATTAATTGTGTCATTAATTATTTAAAAATTAATAATGACGTATGTAATTAATTACGTAATGATTAATAATTACTTACGTAATAATTAATTAATAAATATTATATTACTTATCATCGTTTAATTGCTCCTGTTGAGTTAGCCTATACTCGTAAATATTTGTTTGTCTGATTTATTTACAAGCTATATCCAAATGCGAATTTTGGCTATAGCTTGCAGTCATCGCTTGACGGTGAGACGCGTACTTTAGCTAGACACAGACGCGTTATATCGTTTGTAAGCGATATGTGGAAAAATCCCATATCCTTGGTTATAGGCAACTCGTTACTGAAATACTTGTTTTAACATTATTTTATGTCACATTCAAAGCTTATAACAACGTTAAAAAATGTTATATGTGCACTATGTGCGCATATCTGAAGTGAAACTTCTTAAATTCAAACGGCTGGAGTAATTTAAATATTATTTTTGAATTATAATATTATTGAATTATACTTTTGATGAACAGGTGGACACCAAAATATGCGTCGCGTTACTAAATATTTCCACGCGTTTTTATGACACATGCCCTGTCCTTATACATCGTGACGGTTTTTAGTCTCGCTAGCTCGTGTGTCGTGACCTTCAATACTCAAGTTTACTTCAAAAACTTATCATAGAAGCAGGCTTCGCACGTTGGTCTCTCGAACGGATGTCCTGGGTTTAAATCCAGGAGGGCACCTCTGCATCAAAGTTATATGCATAAAAAAAAGTTATATGTCATTTGCTCCGGTGACATTAACATTGCGACGAGACCTGCGCTGCTGCGCGTTCCCAATAAAGTTGTCGAAGGTGTAAAGTCTACCAATCCACAGCCAACGTGGTGGAGTATGCCCGTACCGCGAAGGATTGGAATATGTTGTCCGTGTCGGTATTCCCGTTCGATTACAATCTAAATGTCTTCAAGTCAAGACAAAACACGTATAAAGCCTAGTTGTTTGTTACCTTGCTTGTAAAGTGAGCGGTGCGGGGTTTATTTTGCACATGTGTATTTGTTCTCGGGTGAATTTTATTTGTGAGGTGTATTTGTAATGTCCATGTTCACCCGTGTGGTACATTGATAGAAAATAGCCTATATGTTATTCCAGACTTTAATCTATGTCAGTGCCAAATTTAATCCAAATCGGTTCAGTCGTTTTTGCGTGAAGGATGAACAAACATCTTCCTATACATCCATCCATTTTGTCATCCATCCAGCCATTTGATTAATTTTTTTCAGAAAGCTCACAGTGTCAAAAAATAGGATATAATAAGTTACTTAATGTTTTACAAATTACACCTTTTAGCAACCATACATCTGTCCAGACATCCATCCATACATACATGCATACAGCCATCCATCCATTCATCCAAACATCCAACCAGCCATCCATACATACATTCATCTAGCCATCCATCCAACCATACATGCATACTCACAAACTATTACATTTCTAATGTTAGTAGATTATTAGTCACCTTATATCACATCTTGATATAATTTTCTGTGTAAGTATTGCTAAACATAACATCAGTTATGTAACATAAGCTAACATTAAACAAACAGCTTATTACATAGAAAACTCGGATTAATTAACACTCGTCCCCGCGGAGCCTGAACGCCGTAGAGCGCCCATTGTTTGATTTGTCAGAATCCACGTTAATTATAAATATTTTCCTTCAATTCTATTTATTTGTTTGCGTGGAAAATTGAGATGAATACTTCTGACAATCCCAGCCCACGGCTACGGACGGGAACTTCGGGATGGATTAATATGCTAATGAATACTTTGGTGTTCCTTGGACCCTTTAATGTGAACTTGTCTATGTAATGGGGATGTTCTTTTCTTTAAGCATACCAGTAAGCCTATTTTCGATTTACAAGTCGTCACGATATCGCAATGATATTGTAACGTTCGTATTTGTCATTTTAAAGACAACCTGTAATATTCTTGTTGTATATTCTCTTGTTTAAAAAGAGAACTTGGAGTTTTTTTTCTCCGGCTTTTTTTTGTTCTGGCCTGCGATAGGTTACTTAGGCTAAGCATTATTGTAATATTCTAGCAAACCCGATGACTTGTAAATCGGAATTGTCTATCGAGACTAGGCAATACCGCGGAATTGGGTATCGATTTTGAATCCGTAACCATTTTTAAGGTAGCTTAACAAGAATGTATGAATAATATGTTCAATCTTCTTTCATTAAGTGAGCTCGATTTTCCTATGATGAAATAAAATATTTTGACTTTGACTGTGACTTTGACCAACTTAGTCTTTTTTATGTAATAATAATATTTTTTACTTGGCTATTGACGGCCCACTAGTGAGAATGGCCTCATACCGAGGAGGCTTAGAACATCATCAGGTGGCCCCAAGCTGGATTGGTGGAGGGATTAGTGGCTATGTTTTTTGTCGCCGAAGGCATCTCGTTTTAAATTATTTGGCTTCAAACCATTTACGGCCTACTACTGAGTACTGGTGTCCTCGTACTGAGAAGGCCTGGAGCATACATATGCTGGGCCAATGTAAAAGGATTACCCAAATATCGGAAGTTTTTAAGCCACCCAAAGCCCTCTAACATGGCTTGACGATTGCTACCAAATAACAACCGAGACCATCGACTTCACGTGCCCTCCGAAGCACGGATGCTTTCATGAAACTTGCCAGCGGTCAGCCGTCCTACCGCACCGTTGCTTAACTTTTTGGTCACTTACAATCAAAACAAGCCGAGATAAGAACGCTTCAGGAAATTGGTTTAGGTATTTGTTAACATAAAACTAAAAGAAGATTCATTTTGTTTCAGAAGCCGACTACACTCTGGACGACTCGTTTTGGAATGAAGAAAGTCCTGTCGGTGAGTGTAACAATAATTCATTTAAAATTTTTCGGACTTTCCCAAACCGAAAACTTTATTTGAACACAAACTTTTAGAATTAAATTAAAAGCTACCCTCACTCCTAATGATATATGCAATTCCCAAAGCATATTTTTATTACATTATGTTAAAAGTTTTGTTATGTTAAATATTAATTAGACTTTGTTAAAATTTTACTGGATGTATTTTATGTGGCTTTACTAGGAATTTATTGTTTTGATTGTAAGGAAGGCTATTTGTGCAACGGTTGTTTTTTTACTTTAATTTTGATGGCTATTCGAGCCTTCCAAAGCACAAATGACCATGCCCGCCGTTGCTTAACAGGGCCGACCGAACGCGAACAATTTCGATAAATTTTCGTACAGAGGTGAAACTTTAACATAAACACCTTATGACAGGCCGATTGGTTTAGTGGTTAGCGAACCTGACTGCTAGACCGAAGGTCGTGGGTTCGATTCCCACCCAGGTCAAACTTTTCTG
>DWJZ01006707.1:0-12772 GCA_018249125.1 Asbolis capucinus
AGCTAATCGTGTCAGTCGGATAATAAACAAATAATTTGCAATAAAATAATATTGTGACTATAAATTGAGACGTAAGTTATCCTATCTTTCAAGTTGGATCAAACTGCACAAGATGTGCAAAATTTCATTAAAATCGTTGAAGTAGTTTAGGAGTCCATCGCGCACAAACAACGTGACACGTAATTTATATATATTAAGATTTAGCGCTTGACTACGAAACCACCTGATAGTAAGTGGCGACGTAACTTAATAAAAGCCTATTCACTCTTTACTTTAAGACGTTTAAGTTACAATCAAACGGGAAAACCAACGGGGGAAACTTATTCAATTCCTTCGCGGTTTGAGTGATGAAGTACGCAACGCGACGTTCGTACAGGTGGTGTGTTTACGACGAAGGGATGGATAAACGCCGTGCGTCGGCTCGTTCGATGATGGAACGGGGGTGGGGGGATTAACTCATAATCTTTAAATTTGTTTATTTTCTTTTATTTTTTTATTGTTTATGTCATAATTTATGTGCAGCCATTTTATATTGTTGGCTATTGTCTTTCGTTACGTTAGCTATTAATTCTTTATACGAAATAAATATTTTTCATTGAATTAATAATCGTTACCCTTGATCCCCATGACCTTCCGCCCCCTGGAACCACCCTTGGTTGGAAGAAGTTGAACTCTATATCTTTAGGTTTATTTATATAAATTCGTATTTGTATTATTACCTATCATAATTTAGTTAATACATTATCATTCTAAACTGATAACTTAATACAGTCCGCGCCTGATACAAAGTAAATGCAATAACCCTTAGCAGTAACTTTACATTCACGGAGTATTTTTATGTTTATTTTCGGTGTGCCGTGTATGTCAGTTACTATTACAAATCGTCACGAGAAACTGTGCAGACATTTTACTTTCCTGGATCAAAAATGTAAATTAAACGATCTAATTCACGTGATCCGTGACAAAAAGAAGGTACCGAAGCCTTGATGACCAGTGCTTTAAAGTTTCCAGACAGTGACAAATAAATGCCCGGTCAAGGGTCGTGAGTTATTTTTGTAGAGGAATTGTCCATGAAGTACTCACACATATGAGAGGGTCGGTAGGCCTGATGCGTAGGGAGTGGTTCCGGGAGGTCAGCGCAAGGATCTGTTTGCTCCACGTAACTCAGCTCCATCACCAGGTCGGGGTTGGTGCCGTTCTTCAGTGCAGCTTCACGGAGCGCCGCCTTCTTCTTCACCGCCAGCTTTTTGTCCGCCCAGTACTGGAAATACAATGGTACTTCAATTCAATATGAAATAATTACTTATTCTTGGAATTCCATGATTGATGGAATTGAACCCGTGACCCTACACTCTCACAATACCTACTTAAATGGACCTAATCAAATTGTTTTTAAATTTTTTCAAATTACTGGGTTGAGACCAGGTAATATTACATTAGAAATCCTTGCCGTTAAGTTTAATGTCATTTCATTATAGACAGATATGTAGTTGGTATTTAATTAAATCATTTACTTGTTAACTAGGGTGCTACAAGTGAAATACTTTTTCAGTTAATAGCCATTGGTCTAAAAAAAATTGAAATTTATTCAATTCACGTTATTAATGTGTTACACCTATTTATGTTAACGTAACGATTCGAATTGATAACGATAAAAATCAACTAATGTAGTAGAGCTAAATTTAAAATTAAAATTAGAAATAGTTTATGGTAGTAGTAGTGCCATCTGCAGTGAAGTTGCCGAACTAATGAAGTAAGAAGTAAGAAATTTGTCAGATACACCAATTTATCCATCGTACAAAGTATAACTCTAAAATAGTATAGACCTTGGTCCATTGTTGCCACGTCTTAACGCTATTCCCGATCCTGTTGAGCCGTGGCGCCAGCAGCTCCCACTGCCGCTTGATCTTGTTCCTGCAGGCCGGCAGCTTGGGAAACCCGCGGGCCAGCTCGGGGTGCTCCTCCATGTAGTGGAGCAGGGCTTCGATCTGGTCTGGCGAGGGTTGGGTGGAACGCTCGGTCGGGGTCAGACTGGGGGATGGCATGGTAAAGCGGGGATTTAATTGGATTGTATTCCTCTCTGTCAGTGTTTAATTGGATCAAGATATTGCTGAATTGGGTCCACCTGACATGTCGCCTGCATGGTGATTTGATAAGGGCCTCTGTGTTATTTCAGACTACCATCTCTATGCAAACATTCATTAGAAGCTGTTCAGTAGTATTAGTGTGAATCATAAACATCCATCCATAACTAACTACGGCTATCACCTTGTTTCTGCAAGTAAAGTATCTACATTGGTTAGGTTAGATATGAAAACCTACAAACTATGATAATAAATGGCAATATTGTATTGTTTATTATTACTTATGTTTAAAACATTTATTTACTACTTTTTGAATGTTTAATTCAATTAATATCACTGAATTTGAATGATGGTAGTTGAATAGTTAATAATAAATTATTATTAACAATTTCAATATTTTAGGTTAAGAGCGTTCGAGTGTGGCTGATTATATTGCGGCATCGATCCATGAAGTAAAATTTTACGCAAAAACGCTTATGACTAAAGTTTTGTAAGGACGAGAGAAAATTAAGCCAAATAAAAGAACTTATTTTTGCGTACTTTTTTGTACTCATAAATTATAGAGTATTACCCGTAATAACATACCTACAATCATTGTATACAATACTTTATCATGATTATACAATAAAATACAAATACTTTATTGCACACCGCAGCAATTAACATAAATAATTTCACAAATAATAAGTGATGATGTACAAATTGGCGGTCTTATCGCTGAGAGCGATCTCTTTAAGACAACCACTGGAAAGAGAATTATAATACTATGAGAGAAAGGGTAGGGTGTACATAAAGGGAAAAAAACAATAAAAGTGCCGTGTTATGCAGTGTACCACAAAACAGAGTTAAAACTACACGATCGGAAAGAAGTTAAAATATACCGGAGAGGGGTGATCATAAAGAGGAGGAAGGCTATGGAGAGGAGACAGTTTAAATGGACAAGTAATAATCCTACATTAACTTTATAAAAAAGTTTAGGGATTGAGCACATCTAATCGAGAGACGAAGAGAATTCCATAAACTTACGGAGAGGACAGGGAAAGATTTTACATGAAATTGAAATGTATAGGGGTCCCTAGGGAACGATTAAAGTTGGAGCGCAGACAGCGATGGTTGCCACGTGAGGTATAAAGGTAATTCAAACCGTTCCTTCAAGTGCTGTGGGCTTGCAGGATTAAACAGTATAACAGTTAACCTTATAGCACAGTAAGAATGTGAGTATTCCGACAAAAACGAACTGGGTGATGGTCACGTAATTGGTAATCATTTTCTCCCAGACTTTGCACGGTAGTGTAATGAAAAGGATGCATTCCATTGACATGAAGAACACACCTCACTTTCCATGCACTTAAATTTAACGTTACCGCTACAGTGCGGACACTGGCTGTGGGATTTTCATCGAAAACTTCCAGGATACGTTCGTCATCAGCAACATTAAGTTGTCTGGCAACTCCAGGTTGACTCCACGGCGATTTAAATTGGCATTTTCTCATAAGCGTCTAAATGTGGTTTCAAAAGTATGACGATTAGGTTGACGTTTACTGGGAAAACGCTCTTTGTTTTTTGTCCATTTCCGTCAACTTTGCTGTATGCCATCAATATATCGGCGTATTCCTCGTTAGTAAAAGCAGCTATTAAAAATAACAATAAAAACAAGATAGCAAAACTTAACAGAAACAAAAACAATACGCAGAGCAGATGAGTTAATAGCGTGAAGTAGCAGAGTCACAAGTCTCGACTAAACGCATACGACAGATTCAGTGAGTACGAGGTTCAAAAGTGTACGTCGAAGAAAGATATAGCATACAATTTTTAGCTATGTTAGAATGAGATAAAAGACTTTACCTGCTTAATTTAATAGTTTACTCTTAACTCTTTTAATGCATCCCTGAAAACAAACCGGTTTTTTTGCTAAGTCCCCTGATTATTTATGGTACACGGTACATACCGATCAAAGGAGTATGAAATTGATTCAATGGTGATTCAATATGAATAAGACAAGGCTAGACTAACAAGTAAAATCGTTTTTTGACACTGTAATCATTAAAAAAATACATATTTAAGATTTTATCAAATAAAATGGGGATTTTTTAGAAAAAAGGGAAATAAGGATTTCTCGTTAAACTTGGAGCAAAATGTTACTTAATTAGGCGTAACAAGTCGCCAACACCATCACCTATCCAACATGTTCCTATGGCTACTCACCCTCCAAACACCCTGTATAACCCAGAGAACTTAATACAAAATGGTTTTACATTGACATTTCCGCCCTAGAGCCAACATGGTATTTTTCAATAAGATAACTAACCAGAGCGGGATCGAACCCGGGAGGTCTCGCAATTAAATAGGATTTAGGTAGTTTCCTCATTGTAAGACCGTATCCACTTCTATCTAACTCAGGCATCGAATAAAGACAAGCAAACATAATAATTTTTTTCCATGAAAAGCTATGACATCAATCATTTAATTATCTTATCTATTCGGCTTCACTACAATCTGATTTCGAAATTTCACTTTGAAATTTCACTTCACTTAACACGCGTCCTTGAATACAGTTTTCTACTAATGTTTTAAAATAAATGTCACGGTATCTCGCCATCTTATTTCACTGACAGGTGATACGAGCTCATTTCCGAAGGGAGTATGAAAAAAAACATGAGATAAAATATCTTTACACGGTAAGAAACAAAATAAAATCAGCTTTACTGGCTTTCAATAAAATAAATATGTAATTCACTTACTTTTTCAACATGTTCTCACAAAAAAACTCACTTGGTTATATATCTAATATAACCTGTCCTTGTCAATCAAAACAGTCACGTGCTGTGCGACGTGAATCTGAAGCGAACTGCGAGGCGAACTGTCAGTTGCACAGAACTCTGTTACTTCCTTCTTTTATATAAAATAGCGCCATCTAGTAAACCTTTCAAGTTATAGAAAACCCTGCTTTTGCAAGCTTTTTTCATCCACCTGTATCGTTGTACAAATGCATGGCATATTACCGCCATACTTTGCAAATTGCAGGCATACTTTCTGTTTCACAAATTGGAAAGGTATAAAGCGGATTTATTATCGGCAGTTTTAAAGTAGCAGGCCAGACACTGTATGGTGACACTAGGCGCACCACGCTTGGGACTCATCAAAGTAGAAAAGAGGGGCAAGCTGGATTCTGTTTTCATCGTATTGAGATGATCTAGCATACTGATTCCCATCTCATGCTGGCCGAGCAAGCGACCGCTTAACATCATCAGACTGCATGTAAGTGTAACTGAGAGAAGGTAAGAAGAACTCCTTGGAATTCCTTGCTGCTTCTTTCAAGACCACTCACTGTAGAGATTTGTTGAAACTATGGTGTAGAGTGTGATTTCAGAAAAGTGTTTGAAAAAATCAAGTTCTAATAAAAAGTTTGGATGAAATAAATGAAACAGCAATAAATATATTTTAAACCAACTTTATTTTTAGCTAAAATATAATAATTCATACATCAAAGGAGTTCCTAAGTATACAGTAATAATACCACAATAATACAAAAAGAAAGAAAAATGTAAAATTAATCATTAGTGATAATGATAAAAGGTAAGTAGCTACCACGTAATACTTTCAACGTCGAAAACAACTGGAAATGCCGCTTTGTGCAGGTTTCAGGCCGTGGGCCACGCTGGCCAACTGGGAAATAGCCATTGGACGGGGTCGAGCCGAAGTGGAATCGACTCGACGTACTAACGACTCCATTCCTCTCACACACTTCTCTCTAAACCGAATACTTTCTATAGTTTGTCCTTTTGTAGCAAGTAAACAATATTCAATATTATATGATATACAGTACCAGTACTTCGGAATTATAATATTAGTGCTAGTACTGTGAACCACACAACATACAACTGCAAAAACATAGTTCATTTCATATATTGATTTTATACATAATGCTTTGTGTTTTCAAATTATGTCATAATACATATTTTTTTAAATATCTTTTTATTTCTTATATCTTCAAAAAAAGTTGCAATGTCGAGAGCTTGTCGAATTGTCGAGAGCAATGCGGTTTAGAGATGGCGTGGAGTCGACATAACTCAACGAACGAGGCAGGCGTCGGAGACGACACACTAACATAATTGCAACAAAAACTTTTTAAAATGGCACTTAAGCAATTACTAAATAACATGAAAAAACAAATATTTCCAAACGCTCCGCTCGATGTTTGATCTGTGAACCGTGCCGCGGGACCAATGCGATTTGACAGCTGTCAAATGTCATTGTCAATTGTCAGATCTAAATAAAAAATACTGTGGTAAACAGTAATATTGCAAAAATATGAAAAAAGTGGCAACGCTGCGCGATCCACAGATAACAAAAAAATATATCTCAAAATGACAAGTTGACAGATAGTACACCAATGATTATGTATATCGAATTGCTTATTGATGGGCAAACAGGACACGACACTACGCTAATATGGCAAACTATCCTTGATATGCAACCCCAGAGGGAGATGGAGCGATGGTTCGCTCGTGCGTGCGAGCGAGACAACCGACGATAAGGGAAACTTAACTACGCTTAATCCTACGCGGGACCGTCTCGACGTCACTCCCGAAGATATTTTATTATTATTTTAGTTTGATTACTGTTGTGCGCGTGCGCGTCACGAAAAACTAACACATAGCCACTTAGTACCTAATTGTTAGTAAAAATTCCCTTAACGCATTCAAAATATATATATCATTATATAGTTCATTATAATATAATAGCAGATTCCTAAACCGATGTAGAACTAAGTGTATAGTATAGTATTATACATCTATGTTTGTTTTCAAATAACTCTGTGCCTAATATACATTTTAAGCCGATTTTTTTTATCTGAGAAGCTCGTAAAAGGTAGAAGTGTTTGGACATTGTTTTAAACACTACGCGCGGGGTCGCGGGCTGTTCCGCTGTCAAATACATTCTTATATCGTTATTAAATGCCGGATTGAACTTAAGCTGACGTCCGCGGTGCTTCGTGGGGAAAAGATTGAGACAACCGCAGACGGCAGAGGACTTTGGAGGCGCCGATCTATGTCCTAAAAATTGTATTTTGTTAGTATTCTCTAAAAGTATATTATTATCAAACTTGATGCATTCCTTTAAAATCAAAGGTCATTGGTCAAAAACAACGCGCGATCATTGGTTAAAATTGCAAGTTAATACATCAGCCGATTTCAATATCCCATATACAGCGGCTACAGATAGATAAATTATTGAAACCGGCCGTCACCGTTGGTCGGACCGGGCCCCTCGAGTCCAAATGATATAGTAGAAGGAGCAATAAGAAGGTGATTTGCAAAGAGTGACATTAATATACAACAAGTTGCACCTTACGCTACGATACTTACCACCGACCATATGAAAGTTACAACGTCTACAACTATTATTTTTATTTATTTTCTCAATACATCCACGTAGGTACGGACCGTCCTACGAAAGCAAGCGAAAGGATCGTGTAGGTTTTACGTATAAATTTGATATGATCATTTATGTTAATTTTATTAATATATATATTTTATGTATATACTTGAGACTTAGTTTAGAAGTACTACGAACGGAAGGAGTCACCGAGTCTTGTGCCGCGCAAAAGCATTTATTTTCTAAAAGATTGTCATTTTATCATTTAAACTTAACATACAAAAATCAACTTTATTACCATCACCAATAGTTAAAGTTTAATTAGCAAACATTAAGTCAAAATGTCGATCCAATATAGATCTTAATGCTAAGATATCAGAGTCAATTTTTGAATGTTAACTTTTAATGTTCAATTAGCAGAAGTCTCAATAATTATACAAAATCAATTCCATTTTAAAATGTACTATTAAAATCTCACACCTGTAGCGTTTCAATGTTTATTAAATATGTTTAAAATGGTAATACAATATTATTAACATATATTTTACTAACAATTATCTATATTACTTAATTGTATACATTTCTATAATGACATAATATTACATAATTCAACAATCATTTCACATACGGACCGACACAAAAAATATACAATACAACGTATAATGTAACACAAAAGATGAATTTGATCAACAATTAAACAATACATACATAACTATATGTACTATACGCACACATTGAAACGCCAAGTGCGAGTGAGACAGACTGCGAGCACGTGAGAAAAGAAACCGGCGACATGAGCGCTCACTAGCGGACCAAGTGATTTTAAACTGTATTGTAACTTTTGATATATTATTGTTATTTAGGAGTCCGGTATCCGGATCATTTTGAACCGAACAATATATCTGTGTAATATAAAACACTATATAGTATTCATGTACAATCATTTATGTCTTCTCCTACTCTTTCCCTCATTCTCTCCATTACTTCCGTATCTTATATCTTGACCCTATAGTTTCGTCTCCATAATACTTTAGATCTTTCAAATAAATATATGTTGTTCTAACATTGTCTCATCTTTCACTCTTTATTTCAGTAACAAGCGGAGGTGGAGCCAGCCACTCTCAACTATCTCTTCATTAATTGGGTAGGTAATTAGGTAATTCCTGACAACTTATCCAATGCATTCATATCATCCATGTTAATAGTCCCACCTGATTACTTCAATCAGTTTTGATTATCATCCTCGTGTTGAAGAAAATGTAATTGATCCGATAGTATCCGAACATCCATAATTTCTTATGAATAGAGTCCGAATATTGTTGTTTCTAGTATAGTAGCGCTCTGTCCGGTTTTTTAGCTCACGGTGCGGCGGGGAGCTAGCGATAGTGCGTTAAGTACGTGTTGCGTGCGCAGTGGAGGGAAAGGGGGGGGATCTGGGTTTACATCGTGCTATTGTCCCACTCCAGCTGGCTGATGTTCCTGTACTTGTGCTGCTTGCCGGATACCACTGCGGACAGACCGGACTTATTATAGTTCAATTTTATTGAAGGACTAAATATACACATACAAGTTGAACACATTTTTTTTAGAAAGTAGGTATTTATTAAATTTAATAATATATTATATATATGAATATCTTTACACATGTATTATACAAATAAACATAAAGCACGTAGCGTATATTTACTTTATGTTCGGTGGTAGATACGAGCTACTCTTCTATACTCGGTGATACTCGTAACATTTAGAATAATTGTCTCGAGTATACCTGTTCGGTCTACTGGTAAGCTGGTAGATAATGCATTAAACTCACCAATTGTATCGAAATAATTTTAGTGGTCAATAAAGTTTAAATAAATAAAATAATTAAAAAACAATTGAAATATAGCGCCAGCCGATTATTATAATAAAACTGTAGGCTACGAACCCTCTTACGATCACGAGCTGTAATGTCCAGTGAACCTTATTTCAATTAAAAAAAAGAAGAGTGTTAACCTTCATCCTCATCATCATCGGAGTCGTTATGATCCGAATCGGAGTCGGAGCAGGACTCGCCCTCCGAGCTGTCGGCCGCCGCCCCCGATGACGTCACCGCTGACGTCACACGCCGCCCGCACTCCGGCACCGCCTGTACATAACACAGTTTTAAACTAACTCCCTAACCTAAATGGCTATTGGAAGTGATTCTACAAACCGACGCATTCCAGGTTCGATTCGCAGCTGGGGAAGATATTTATGAAACAGATAAGTACTTGTTCTTGAGTAGCGGATGTTGATGCGCTTTTTCCATCCCTATATGAAAGTCATTATTACTCGTTCTAACTGACAAGTCATGTGATGGTAATTAGTCACATTCACCTACAATGTAACACCAAGGGCACGACCGATGCGAGGCCGAGGACAACAAAGAACTGGGATTCAAGCCTATAACATGATTTAACCAACAATCTGCAAGTAATATTTCAGCGTTATAAAACACTCACAGCTAGATAGCTTGTACATCACTCATCTTAAGTGATCGTTGTCGATATGATACTGCTAGTGGTTAAAAAATTAAACAATCCGTTCTTCTGATGTCTGGGTGTAATATTATCATGAGTGAGATAGCAATGTGTCAAAGCGAGATCGTACCTCCTCCATGGGGTTAACAGTGATGGTGAGCGCGTCATCGTCCCACGCCATCTCCGTGTCGGCGTGCGGCACGCGGTGACGGGGAGCAGGCGCGGCGCGGGCGGGGCGTGGTCGGGACGCGCGCGCGCGGGCCACGCCCAGCGCCGCCAGCGACACCACCGCGCCAGCCATCACCGCGCCTATCACCAGCGCCACGTGGTCTGGGCCAGAGAGAGATAGAGAGATGTATTAGGGAGTTAGAGTGAGTGTGTGGTATTTCTCCAACACTCTAACAAATATTTATAGCTAAAAACTAACACAAAACACTTTATAATATTAATTAGAAACTGATAAATGGTAATGGTGGTATGGTGGCTGCTGGTCACGTACCGATTTTTTACTATAAAATAATGTATTAAAAAAAGCAGCCGTGCGCGTACTAAAATGCATTACTGCCGGGCTATTGTTCCGTGTTACTCCGAACAAGATGTTAAATTTATTTCACGTATGTTTTCAATACACTTATCAACGTTAATTTTGAGGAATCTATCATTATTATGTGGTAATGTGATGTGGACAGGATTATTTTCAGAGTTGGAATATGTGATCACTTTAGGTATCAGATTGTTCATTTTAGGTATTTCATAATTTTAGGGAGACCAATGGTTTACGACCGATGTTTGCTTGTTGATGACAAGAATAAGATCATTGTGAATAACTAAGCAACAAACGGTTTTAAACTATTCACTGACTTTTGTAATGGTACAAGTATATGTTTGTATGTATCACATGACACAAACATTAAGTACTGTATTTTTTTAAATTTATTAGTGTGTGCAAATTAAATTTGTTTATTTTTTTAGTAATAGGCTTACAAGTGAATATCGCACATACATATTTATCGAAAAGCTTTTCAATACAACTGTTTCAAACTATACTTTGGCCAATTTTTTATATTTTGCTTATAAAACTTCTCATTTAGAGATAGTGAAAGCGTACCTATCACATATTACTGGTTGCTTTAATTCAAGTAGAATCTGTTAACAATTTTTTTTAAAGAATGCTTTGGAGCACTATAATCGGTTCTTAATGCAACAGTAAGACAATGTTGTGTACTGACTGGAGGCGCGGTGGTCGCGGTGCACGTCGAGCAGGCGCGGGGCGGGCACGTCGGCCGCGTGGACGGAGCGCTGCGCGTGCGCTGCGAACGCGCGCGGCGCCTGCGCGAACACCGCCTCCGGCACCTCCGACGACTGGAAACCCAGACACGACACTATATCACTACTTTTATCACTAAACATTATTAATTTTTCGAAGGAATTTACAAATTTACGGATAGAGAAATCCCAAGTTAAATAACAACAAGATATAAGTTGTATATTATTTAAAAAATAACTATTGATAATTATCGCTAAACATCAACACAATTTCAATCCAGAGTCAAACGTAAATCTTCAGAAATTTAATTGAAATGGATACTTTAAAAACAAATGTCGGTTAAATTTGGAGGTTGTACTTCTTCTGTGGATAACGAAGAACAAAAGGATTTATGAAAATATGTAAGTTTACTACAAGTGCACTATATTACTCCTACAATAAAAAGACATTTTAAAATAAATGAAATAGGTATTATACCTTATCACGGGCCACAGCATCCAGTTTGTCGGCGAGCCCGCTTGGGCGCAGCCCGTGGGCGTCTCCGCTCGTGCGGGGGTGCACCACTGTCAGCTGTAATATACAAACAATACAATAGAATAACAAAACCATACGAGTACATACAAACATACTTTAGAGTACAGATAAATACTGGTTCAACCCGCTTAGATATAATATAAAAAAAGAAGATATAAGATATATGTATAAAATAACAATAGGCATCACAACCTCGTCGTGAACTCATGATATATATTAAATATGCCGATATTTCGACATAATAAAACGGATTCAGCCGTGACAATGATGCGTAAAACTGGATTACGTGTGAGATGAAACTATTCGTAACATAGTATAATGTAACAAATTAAAATTTTATTACTATTATTCCTGTCAGGTTAAAGTGACAGTTGACCGCTAGGAGTGACTCACCGTCTGCACGTACTCGTTGCTGGTGAACCGGCCGTTGAGCTCGGAGCAGGTGAGCTTGAACACGCGGTTCAGGTAGTAGGCCGGCTTCTTGTTGCTGTACTCTATCTTGCGCAGCACCTGACAGACAAACAAGCATGTATTATCATATTATGATACAATCTTGTATTTATATATACCTAGTAAGATTTTAAAAAGTTAGTTAAAACAAAGCGAACGTAGAATTGGTGAACCATAAAAGATGTTGTTTTATACAAAAAAAGCAATGTTTTAGTTTGAAATAATATACTAACATACACTAAGAATAAATAACTGTTAATACATGTCGGAGAAAACTGGAATTAGCGCCATCTAGTCTGCCAGTTGGAAGACTATGGGCAGGCCAGTGCTGCCATTATTGTCATTCGCAGCCGTGTCGTTTTTCGGTAACTCTTTTTCTGTCAGTGGATCGAGTGGGGGTAATGTTAAAATGACCCGTAGAGTGGCGGTAGGCGCGTTCGGTCATTCCGCTCTCGAGACTCGACGGCGTTATAACCATACCGCGTGGATAATGGCGGACGACAATGGAAGTTCAATTCAGTTTTCGTCTACGACATATAGTCCGCACACACCAAAAT
>DWJZ01006708.1:0-12768 GCA_018249125.1 Asbolis capucinus
CAATGAATTAATTAAAATAAGACCTGGTATATTATTGTCTGGACCTGGTATAACAATGACGCGGGCGAAGTGAGGGCTGAGTTTAGTATATTTCTTTGTAACAAACGTAAATTCTTCGTATTATAAAGCAGCAGTCAGAGGGCGGCACTCAGGCAACATCGCCAAGTCGAGCACACACCGCACGACCGTACAGCACACACGTAGTCACTACATTCTCTGTTCTCCATCACATAGGCGGACTATGTATCATCTCATAATCGCGTCACTCTAATTGTAATATTCGTGTGTGCAAATATTTACAATTGTGTGTGAATATTTTAGAGATGTCAAATTGAATTCTATGCAATGTCTACAATTTCATCATTGTCTTGTTGCTGGTATTTATTTCATTTACTTTAGAAAACATAGTTATCTTTATGGTTAAAGTTTATTGCAGAGTTTTGTTGTTTGTAAGTTAATAAAAATACGCTGAATTGGTATTAAAGTTACAAGGGATTACATAGTAAACAAACAAGCCATACATATAATAAAAGTTTTATTCAAACTAAATGATGTTTGATTTAAAACAAAGAAACGAAATCAATTAAAGGGAAATATTTTTCTTAAAAATGAACAAAGTATATAGCTAAAATTATTTGATATACAATTTGTTATATGAAGTTGCTGATAAAGCAGCAGATGAACCAGCGGTCAGCATCCGGCAGTCCACCAATAACGTTACATGAACACTTCACCGGCACGCCGCCGCGCCGCCAGCCGTCCACTCTCAAGCCGCCCGTCAAAACACTTGTTTTCGGCACAGTTAACCAAGAGGATGCCAACGAACCACACGCCCTTCACGGAAACCTTTAAAATTAAAACATTAAAATGTTGTACACCATAGATATCTTTATAGGAATCCATCTCGTTCTGTTCTATATCCATTCACCAGTCAAAACCGATGGATATATTTCAATATATATTTATCTAACACGTAAATATCTATATCAAATTATTACTCATAAATTAGACTTATATTGTTAACTGAAGATTTTCAGACTGACTTCTACGAAACTAAGCGATTTGCAAATGTTTATAACCTGTTGGTACGGCACCTGCCAAACTCTAGGTTTATTGAAATTTATTTGCTACCGGTGTCACTGCAGTCCAACAAGAACACGATATCATTTTGGGTATTACTTAATTATTCAATAAACTGTTAAAAAGACTAAGGAATTTATAAATTTAATGAGGAGCCTTTCTTTGACAGGGCATTATTATCTGAGGCAATTGTCATGACTTGTGTGAATAGCTTTTTATTATCTCCATCTCCTTTTGGCAAATAGGTATTACGTAAAGACGATGTTTTCACTGACCCGTGTTTAGCAGTATTACGTCTATGACAATACGCCCTTTTCTCGAAGGTGTTCGGGCCATTTTTGTGAAAGGTGTACATTCACTTAGCCACTGTACCCTACATAGTTTATGTTCGGTTACACTACTTGTTATAGTAGAAGAGTTGTCTGCATGACGAGTGTTGTGCATTTCGGATGTTCTATTTTCCGTAGGATTTCTATATTAGTGCCGAAGAAAAGTTGCTTTATCTGCACACTTTTTTTCGCGAAGCTACTCTTAAAAACAATACCATAGTCGTATTATTATGTTATAGATGATATATATTCATAATTTGTATGTTTGCAGATCCTTACGCAGCTCTAAGCGGATGCACACGTAGCAGCGGCGGGCAGGTGCAGCTGTGGCAGTTCCTGCTGGAGGAGCTGGCCGCTGGCGCGCCAGGGATCTGCTGGGAGGTAACACACAGTTGCGCTTTAACAAACTAATAGTATTTTTTTTCGTATATCGTAATATCGTAAAAAATATGTCATCAGAAACAGTATAATAGTGCTCAAAACGATAAGACTTATCAGTCGCACAAACAAGCAATGGAACTTAGTCAAAATGAAGGGAAAGTTTGTGAGAAAACCAGCACATCTACGGAGATTACCAAAGTTATCAAAGGAATATGAACACTGTCTATGAGGAATCCGTTGTGTGCTATAGTTTGTTCCGCTCAACCGCTCCCTCCGTTGCAATGACGATAATGATAAATTGTTATAGACCAGGTCTAGCGATCCCTCGTCGATGGCGCTCCGGGACTTCGTTGCCCTCTCTGTAAGGTTGTGTTCGGTATGTCCAGGGCGCGCCGAGCGAGGGGGAGTTCCGGCTGTCAGACCCCGACGAGGTGGCGCGGCGCTGGGGCCGCCGCAAGCAGAAGCCCAACATGAACTACGACAAGCTGTCCCGCGCGCTGCGCTACTACTATGACAAGAACATTATGAGCAAGGTAACCACAGCGGGCCACTAAACATACATGTTCACTGTGGTCTAAGGACAGGGGCAACACCAAAGGAATCGCCAATGCAGTACCGGTCTCGAAGGAGAGCTCTTGTTGCCGGCGGCGTAGTGCGGGCTAATAAAGACGTGGACGAAGTTGGAGTAGTAAGCCTCTTGTCGTTCGTTCCCTAGATCTACCCAAGTTTCTCCTACCAAACATGTTTTGTTACGTCATATGTGATCATGATAATGAACATTAAAATATGCGATGATAGATTTGAAAAATGTTTCGCTTGCAACGTCCTCTTCCTGCGAGGCTCTCTTAGTGCGAGGCCCTCTTTAATGAGAGGCCCTCTTTAGTGCGAGGTGGTGGGTATTGATCCACTATGCCCACGCCCAGCTACGCCACTGTTTCTAACACTGACAATATCAACATAAAATATTTACGTGACATATCACACCGGTCATGCTACTAACATATTCACTTTGACATTAAATGCCATGTTGTGTGTAGTAGTTGTGGCGACTTAATAATGACCGTCATCAGGTGCACGGCAAGCGGTACGCGTACCGGTTCAGCTGGGCGGGACTGGCCGCCGCGTGCCAGGCGCAGACCCCGGACGCGCCGCCCTACTGGCACTACCTGGCGCCGCCTGCCCCAGCGCCGCCGCCGCCGCCGGCTCCTGGACACTGACTTGTGTCAGAGAAGACGACGTAATATAGAATGAGTGATATGTGCCGGTGTACGGTGCCGAGGTGTAGATGTCGGGTTCGTTATCAAAACCAGTGAACATTTTACAACCTCTTGAAGTATATAAGTGTATTGCTTTGGGCTCTCATCTCTAATTTTCAAAGCTATGTGCAAATTAATCAACATTTGCTTCGGTGAAGGACAACATTGATAGGAAACCTGCACTCCTGACAGTTACTTACAAACCTTTCGAAGTTATTCAAGGTTGCAAACTTGGCTTTTATCATTATTAGCCATACCATAAGTTTTATCATAAAAATATATCACACAAAAATTAAGATCATGTAAGTTTCCAGGTTGCAAGTCCTACTGTTCTTATTGTAAGAGTTTCGAAGATATGTATAATGATTCAAACAGATGAAAGATCTGTGTTCCAATGACCGGCTTATGGATGTGGACAAACACTAGCAATACTATATTAGTTGTAAGATCTTATATGTATAAGTTGTTAGTTATATATGTATATACTATACATATAATATATGCATATATTGTATGTTAAAAAATAATCACATTGTTTTCGACTGAAAGTTTATTTACTGAGATGTAGGACATATTTTTGTATTATGTATATATTTTTTTTGACGCAACTTGTTAACATATTTTAAAGGTGTACCTGACGCACCGTCTCCTGTACCGGTCATTATGAACTAGGTACATGTTGACCGTAACTGAAGTAGTTGTAAGATGTGTGAACATACATATGATCTAAGCTGTCTTATAGATTTGCCTGGTACCGGTGGGAAAGTTGCCATTTTTATTACAAAACGGAGTATTGATATATTGTACAATAATAATTATTTTTTAATTAGGCAACGTACGTTGTTAAAAATAGTTCTAACGATAAGTTTATTATAAGCAAAAGTAGAATAATTCTCTGTTATCATTTTATAATTCGAGTCCGGAAGTTATGAAACATCGCCGATAGTGTCTGGTCCAGCTCTCGTCGCGTCATTATTTACTCTTGTTATTGGTGCCATCTACCAACCTCTGGAGCTGCTGGACATACGCATCTCCTAATTTGGTGGTCAACTTTTTGAAGCCATGCCCGCTGTCTTCTTCAAGCCCGTCTGGTCGGTAGAGGTGCTGTGTTCCTTTTTTTCGAGGCGTGATCTCCATTCGAAGACGTTTCTTACAGAAATACCATTATCATTGATTAGATTTAAGTAAATACGTCATTGTACTAAGCGAGCTATTCCTACCTGTAATAGTGCAAGAAAATACAGCAAGTCCGATGTAGAAACATTTACTAGTACTTCAATTATCTCAGCTGTTTGTAATGAAACAATCAAATTAATATTCGCTAAGATCATTTATGCAGTATACTTACGATAGCGGCCTGTTTCCTGCCAATCAAAACATAAATTTCCAACAACTTAATAAAACTAAGGTTAAGTAAAATAAGTGACGGTTTTTTTTGTGAATTTAATGTGTCTTAAGTTGTTAACTACAGATGTGAACGGATTGCAGAAGGGTTGGGGGGTAGTTGGAACCCCTGGCCCCGTACAGTACTCGATGAGATAGGTAGGTTCAGTTCATTGCGCAGAGATTATTAGTTCTACAGACTCTCGACTCATAATTTTTAGGTATTAAGAGAATTAAGTGAAGTCGTGAAGTGCTTTTTACAATCTATATTTGTTTCTGTTATATTTTGATGTTTTCTTTTTGTTACGTTTAACTAGATGTTGCGAGCTAATGTAATCAGTTGTCAAGCGATCTTTGGACAACTGTCATTGACCACACAATCTACTAGACTCTCATCTTTAACAATTTCTTCAGGCAAAACATTACGCCAGTCGTCCTTATTTTGGACATCGCGTGCGGTATACCGCCCCGTATATTACCTCCGTGCTTTTATTGCATTTTTGTCAGGAGAATACATATGTTACAACAGGGAGACCAGTAGAATTATGTGGTCGTTGATACGTAGATAAATAAATTGATGGCTCTGTGCGTGTGGCCCTCCGCGGCGCCTGTTGACATTGTTGCAAATTATAACAATAAAGTTCCTTCCTGTGTATCATGTGTTTATCTATCGTTTACTTCCTACTGCTTATCACGTCGTGTGGTGTTGGAGCTAAACAGCAATAATACGGCTGTGAGCGACCGAGGCATCCTCGCTAGCTCCGAGTTGGATTGATTTAGGGATAGCCCTAAAATCAAAGACGCGGCAAGGTGTAAGGGTCCCGTGGATGGAGCAGCTATCGGATGGATTTGACAATGCATGAGATGTTGTGGGAGGGCTCCGTGTATATAAATAGCTATAGCGTGCGAGTTTCCCTGCCAGGCGCCGGACGTGGCGTTGGCCGCCGATAGCGCCCACGCGCCGCGGCAGCCCGCGTCCATAACATTTTGTTATGATATTTTAATACAATTTATATCATAAAAACGAGATTTGAATCCAGAAAGTTATGGTTCATTTATTTCATTTAATAGTTCGCTCTATTATCAACCACTTCATCACCACTTACCCTCAAGTGGTATCGTAGTCAAGCGCCAATTTATTGGATGTATAAAAACTGGTACTACCTATCTAAACAAAACAGAAACATTTTAATAACTCAGTCAATCGAATATTTATTTACCAATCTAACGCTGAGATTTCCTCTTAGTTATAAGGAATTGATTGCTAACAAATGTGTAAGAGGAATAAACCATCCCTACAATTTATTAAGACGCTTTAGGTTTAATAAAAATCATTGCATATTGAACACTTTGAATACTCTCAGTATAACAGGCTGTTTTCAATTCACTGCACTGATCACCAGATTCTTGATGAACCAGGTTGAGCTCCCGCGCACGCACTTCGCCCCTAAATTGTTAAGCTAGCTTACATTATTTTCTATGAATATAGACGTATGTGCTCCTGGGCCAAATTAATCTTCTGCCTTTACGAGATGAGCGCTTTTAAACCATTTCAAATCTCCTGGTGGCACAATTCTTACTATTTAAACATAATAGCGGTCGATATGATATTCAGACGAATATCGAATAAATTGGATTACTTAGTATGTTGTTGAGCAGCTCAATACACTTACAGATGATTGACTATTAAAAAATAATTGAGCTTGTTAAATGGACGCCGCTGGCTAAGGTTGTCGCAAACTGCATGTCCTTTTGCCAGGCGATAAAAGTTAGTCGATTAGCTCTGAGCGAGGACAGGGCCTGCGCCCATTATTACTAAGGCTTCCTGGAGCGTCCTCGCTGACCCCGCCGTCCCCGCCACCCCCGTCAAGGTTGTGCACCCCTGCTTGGCTCGTGGCAACCACAGTGCATAGAGCAGAGCGTGCCAGTCTCCACACGATGGCGCCGCGCGCGGCTCTCGCCTTAGTTGCGCTCCTGGTGCTGTTTCCCGGTAATTTGTACTTCATACTAAACGATTTCTCACTCCGAATACAACTTGAAGGTTCAAGTGTTACACTGCACACTAGCGCCAGTTTACTGTTTCCGAGCTGCAGAGTTAGAAGACAGTGCTGTTGAAAT
Organism: Asbolis capucinus; assembly: GCA_018249125.1. Lineage (NCBI taxonomy): Eukaryota > Metazoa > Arthropoda > Insecta > Lepidoptera > Hesperiidae > Asbolis > Asbolis capucinus. The sequence goes on from DWJZ01006708.1 coordinate 6,548, forward strand.
CGCGATAGTATCAGTGGAAATATATGCTCCATCATTTTGAATTTTATAATTAGGAGTTGGAGAATACACATTTTAAATAAGTACGCTGCTTTTAATTAAATATTGTTTTTACGAAAGGAACCTGGGAGAATGTCTGGTGTTAGTTAAGAATATAAAAAAAAGTGTTTGCGTATGTCTGTGATCAATCACAAAGTGCTGCAGAGTCTGGCAGGATAGATTGTTCCCAATGAAAGTAGTACTCTGGTTCCCCAGGGGGTGATGCGATGCTAGAGCCGGGGGACGGGAACGAAGGTGAGGGCGGGGCGTGCAACCTGACGCAGTTCTCGACGCAGCTGGATGGTGTGCTGTCGACGTACGATCGCGAGTGGGCCCCCGCCTCGCCCGTGCTGGTCGGGGTCTCGCTGGTCGTGCGCCACGCCACCATCTGCGAGACTGCCGGCACAGTCCGCCTGCTCGCTGACCTTCACATGGTGAGCCCTCTACTTGCTACATACATCATTTCGAACTCTAATACAATGTCCAAATGTTAAGCTTCTGGCTGGTAAAGTGGTACCGCTGAATTTGCATACAAATACCAAAAAGTATTTCCCAGACGACCCGAGTGCAGTAGGCAAAGAATTGATTTCAAAATATTAAAAGTTTTGCCCATCTTTCCCAGTCATGGGAGGACGAGCGGCTCCAGTGGAACGCTAGTCAGGCAGAATGTCACAGCGCGTTGGTGTCAGCGGAGCGGCTGTGGCGACCAGACGTAGGCGTGCTGAGCGCTGCCAGCACGAGCGCAGTCGGGGACGGGTGGCTGAGGGCGCGGCTATCGGCCTCCGGTTACGTCTCCTGGGTGCAGCGTTTCGATCTGGTGGCACCTGTGTCACTCGACCTCACCGCCTGGCCACGCGACACTCACCGAATTGTCTTCAAGTTCGGTTCGCCATCGCACCTCGTCAGTGAGATCGATTTAGTACAGAGTGATGCTGAGGTTCGTGTCGCAGACAGCTGCTTCAAAGTTCTTAGCGATTGACAGACATAACACCGAAAATATCTGAAAATTACATGTATACGTGCTATGCTCGCTACAAGTATGTTTAAGCTCACTACATAGTTTGGAGTACATATATACTTTTGTTCAGTAATGGGCCAATAATGTGTCGAAGCCAGTCGAAGCTCTGGGAAGTTTGTCCTAATATTGTTGCCGCTTGATGGCAAATGGTAAATTTCCGTTAACAACGACAGGCGGCTACGGTATTCGAGACCGGGTCGTGGGAGCTGCTGTCGGTGGAAAGCAGGAGGGGCGTGCTGGTGCGCGCCGATGCCACAACGCGCCTGGCGGAGTACGCGGTGACGTTGCGGCGACGCGCGGCGGCGCATTGGCTGGCCGCGAGCGCGGTGCTGGCGGGCGCTGCGCTGCTACTGGTCACCGCCACGCTGCTGCCGCCGTACACCCGCGCCCCGCTCTTCGCTTCCGCCTCCTTCACTGCCGCCATCTGGTTAGTGCCGGGTTTATTGACGGAAAGGATATGCAGTTGCATCTGTGGAATATTAATTATTCTTATTTTAAGTTTTTTACGTAGCTAATATTGAAATTGTTTGGCGCTCGTTTTTTAGTTACCAAGTAACGTATTCATTATTGTTATGTAGTGTAGGCATAGGCGTTGAGTTTTATGTTGATTGGCTAAGGGCGCCTTCAAATGCCACGTACGAGGAAGCACTGTAGTGGCGCCACTGCTAGATTGCATACATTTTCTAGAAGCACAGTCGCGCTGCTACCCCGGACTGTGCACGTCATTTCTGTGTAGGGAAGTGACGCGCTTTTCATTAATATTCAACCTCAATATGAATGCAGATTAACCTGACATTGATGTGTTAAATGAGGAAGTTAAATATCACTCCGCAATAGGGATAGTAGTTGTTAAAGTTATTCTGATCGTATTCATAAGAAAACGGCATGGGAATTTTGTGCAGCAAATTTATTGAAAATTTTGAAATTAAATCTACGGCTGTAAAATATCAACTAGATATTATTTATTTACATTAATTTCTCTTGATATGCTAATTCGCAGTCCAGGCTAGCAAAATAATCAGCTAACTCGTTTCGTATATCAAGAGCAATAATTTGTGGTGGGTCATCCGACATGTTACGATCGTGGTATATTGGTGTATTGAAGTGTTACTGATTTCTTGGAGGAATTTTGTTTTAATTATAGTTATAATAGCACGAACAATATATCTGCGAATATAATATTGACATTGATTGGTCTATGAAATATCCTAAATTTATTGGCCATGATGCCAACGTACATTCAATATCCCGCCAATATTCAATATATTTTGTTTTCGACTTAAATGATTGCCACTGTAAGGTCTTTGAATAATATTACTAATTGCGAATACTTCGTCTCCGACAAAAACAGAAGGCAGCATTCTCCATTATTATCAATTTATGCGCTGTTGGGGTTATCAAGTCTTTGTTCGTGAAGTTCTCTTTAGAAGTTACTATTTTTGAACATTTGTGAATCCGCAGCTTTGCCATATGACCCTACATCTACATATATATGTGAAACAATTATTAGAAAAGCAAACAGCAGAGCCAGAGTGTCCTGGTTGGATGACTCGTATGTGTGTACCGTCTGAGGCACCTCAACAATGGGAAAGTTTGATTTATTAAAGAATCCATTTGCCACAACTAACGAATCATCTCGACTTAGTTTCGGAATTTAACTTGCATTTAGAATGTCAAAGAATATTTGACATGTTTCATTAACAATCCCGCAAATTGTTGAAAGTCCTCGTTGATATGAGTGGAGTAAATTTATAAGGCTGAGGCTAAATACCTGGAAATAAAACAGTATTTTTTTATTTTATGCAATTTTTCCTAAACTATACACAAAAAGGTCAATATTTATTTTATATGATTTTCACAGCTGCTCAACTTCAACGAAAATGGAAAAGTTTAAAGGATTGCTACTTTCGGGAACTGAATAAATAGAAAACTTTAAAAAGTGGGTCAGGAGCAACATTAAATAAAAATATGTACTTATATTTCGATAAACTGCAATTTCTTTCAAAACGGAGTGACGCCAGACCGTCGCCGTCTGGGTCTTCTAGATATAGGACATCTGCAGAAGTAGAAGAAGACGAAACTTACAATAAAGATGTTGACTAAAAGAATAAATAATAAAGAATCATCGTTAGAAAACGATAGCGACAAATGTTATTGCTCTCATTGACAGAGGACTAAAAAAATACCACAGCATCGAAGAACTGACGCGAAATATAAAGTTATAGGACTTATAAGCCGATTTATTTATTCGGACTCGAATATTAATTATGATCGGCAACAGCGGATACTTTACTTGTACAGGCGACGCATCACCTTGGCCGAGTACAGCAGATACTACAGGGTGCAGAAGATAGCACGTCCCAATCCATTTATGGAGATTTATTTTCTGATTCCATAGACGACTTGAATTAAATATCTCTTAATAGGTACATAAACTGACATCTGATTACACAATAGCTGACTTTTACTTACCTCAATGGAATCATGACCCGTTCTTCAGTAGAAATAGTGTTTCTGAAGGACGTTTCTTCTCGGAGAATATAATCTATAAGTTGAAGTAACTCCGTAAACTGGTTTCTATTAATTCCAAAGTAATTATTGAACATTGTGATACTCACTGTTATTATTTGAACAAAATAACGGCAAGGAACGTTTTGTAATATGTGTTAATTTTTGTTTTTTCTTCTTTCTTTGTAACAAAATTAACAAACGTAATGCCTCTTCGTCGGAATCCATCACGTAACTGACAAACATCACTATGCATTACTGACGTGCGTCCACTGCTACACAGCCGCGCCGCTGCAGCGGTTCTTTTAAGCAGCACCGCCGCAGCGCTTTTAATTTGAAGGCACCCTAAAAGATCATATCAATTTTATTACATCATATTCTCAGTGAAGTTTATAATTTAAAGTACATTCTTGATTACCACCTTTTCTGATTATTTATTTATATGACAACATTACGTTGCAGGTTATCGTCGGCGGTGGCGCGCGTGGGTAACGCGAGCGGCGCGCCGCACGTGCTATGCGCGCTGGGTGCTCTGTGCGCGATCGGCGGCGCGGGGGCGGCGGCGGCTGCACTCGCTGTGTGCGTGTCGCGCTGTTCGCGGCCCGCGCCCGCTGCGCTGCGCCAGCTGCGCATTCACCCGGCCCTTCGCTGGTTCACATCGCTAGAGGTACGCAGGCGCATTACATAAAACCAAGGTTTCTAGTGGAAGTGGTTAGCATTGATTGACGCTACTGGAGCTAGCCATACCTCGTTTGGGATTTTAGTTTTACAGCTTGAGTAAGTCTTATTTATTTATTAAGAAGTTATAGGTGCTTAAACAACAGAAACCAATTTTAAAATTATTAAGTTTTTATTTCTTCTATTAGGATTTAGTGGACCGATACCATTAGGTGCTTCACGTTAAAATATTTGTGTGTGTGTGTGTGGGCAGGCCCAGGGCGGGGAGGAGATTGGAGCGTGGGTGGCGGCGGGCCAGCTGCTGGACTCACTGTGCACGCTGGCGCTGCTGCTCGCGGTGATTCTCACCGTGCTGCTCGCCATCGTGCTCCACTAGCCACTCGATACTATCACACAAGCGGGACCAGAATGTCTCATAACTTCTTGACGTGTGTAAAGTGACGTTGGACTATCATAACTGTGTTCAGTTGTATAACATGGAGTACAAGGTTAAATAAGTAAATTTTAGTATTACGTACAGAATAATAAAACGTTTATGTTTATAATGATACTGAGTTTTATTAGTTTAAGAGCAAGTAGTAAGCACTAGCACTTTATTCTCTCGGTAAGAGACAGCCCGGGTCGAATACTTGTACCGACATATCGACCTCGTAATGTTGGCGAGATATAGCAGTCTGTTCTGATCTGAACATAGAAAGTGCACATCCAAACTTGGCTGCCGCTTACCGACCTGGATGGTTCAACCGGTTCATTTTCTATTCGATAACGTTTGAATGAGATGTTAAGCAACACGATAATAAAGCTACATGGAGTGATGACATGGGGGTTTGTGGATACGCTTCTACGGCAGTAACAGGACTCAGGAATGAAATTTTGGATTGACCGACACCAATGCTACATCAACGGTGAAGTAAGTTTAATCGCAGTATCCGGCGAGCAGTGAGTGCGTGCAGAGCGCACTCGGCGAGCAGCAGCGCGGCGGCGACGAGCGCGCCGGCGAGCAGCGCGCGCGCGGCCGGCGCTACGTCACGCAGCCCCACCTCCAGGAAGCCGCCCCCCTGCGCCCCGCACCGCGGCCGCGAGCTCAGCCACAGCCGCCGGTACCGCCCCACGATGCCAACCTCGCGCTGCCACCGGAGCCTGGGAAGCAGTACAAAGTGAGGCCCCTAGACATAATAATATATTGAATGTCTGTGGTGTGACCCAAGCAATTATAGTGTAACGGTCTGAACGTTGATATCACCAAAAGAAGAGTCCTAGTGCGAATACTATTTTGAAAGTTAAGTGCGTGTTATAAAAAACATGATTACTTGCTTCAGTGAACGAAAACACAGTACGCTCTTCAGAATTCCTCATAAAGTTTTCAAAGGATGACTAAGGCTCCTACGTCGTACCCCACATACGAGGAGAGAACAGCACAGCTTAGCAATGTTACGTGAAACGTAATTTCTATAAGTATTATGCACATGCCATGAAACGTTGTTTTCATGTATTTAATATACTCCTACGTCTATCTACATAAGTATATCAGAACAAGTTGCCGTTTGAAAGTTCTAATTCGAAAACTTCATAAAAAGTTGCTCCAGATGCAGATCATGGCACAGATAACACAGTGCAATGTTTACTTGTGATAGCGATATCAGAGTATACTTAGTACTTCGTACGGATTATATTATGTATCAGTGTTAATCATTTTCTATTATACTATGCCCAAATAATAATAAAGGTATTTATTTGTTTATTTATCTGATAATTTAACTAACTAACATAACAAATTAAAAGTATGTAATTCGTCTAGTTAGCCCTAAATTAGTGTTTCATTGTACATTGCACATATGTATCTATTTGCCGTTCTACCAAATACAGCAGGTGTGGATGCAAACAAGTCAAGATCGGAGTCCCAAGCCAGGATACCGTTGAGCAAGGTCAACGCGCGAACCAGCGGCGACTCGCGGACCTGTGCCAGCCTACACCCAGGAAC
>DWJZ01006709.1:0-12768 GCA_018249125.1 Asbolis capucinus
TGTAAAAAACTATACTTACTTCCTAATATCCTGCAAGGACATTTCCATTGACGAAGAACCACTGATGTCCAAGTAGAACAGCTTGTACTGGAAACTGTTGAAAGAGCTCGTCGAATACTCCGAGGGTACGGTGGAAGTTAACAAGTTTGTGTCTACCTGCAACATTACAAAAGTACTTTTGTACCTGGCAGCATTTTCATAAAATTTCATAGACTGATTGAACTGACGGCTTTCCAGACAGAATATTGGCTTGTGATTTTTATTTCAAAACCCTTCAAAGAATTCTTAAAATATTTTGGTTGTTTGAATGTTCATCATTGCCTAAAGTTACAACCCAAAATCGCTTTAATGATAGATTAAAAAAACAATTATCGTGCTTGATCCACAGTACGCAGATTAAGCATCCTGAAATTATTCAATCTTAAATTATTGTCAGACTGTATAATTCAAAATCTGAGAAGTTTTTAACTTTTGGCTTTTTGGTTGTCACTTATTCGATACAACTAAGCACAAATATCTCCTTAAATCCGGAAGCCTAGAAAATACCAAACTGCTCCAGTGCAGATTGGTGGAATTTTTACTTATTAACATATAATATATTTACCTTGTTCTCTCTCAAGTTGAGAAATCTCAACGAGTCCAGTTTATTTAGCATGAACTTGGATATCATGGTAAGGTTATTTTCAGATAAGTCAAGACTTTGAAGACTGTTCTCCAATCCAGCGAAGGAGGCTGGAGACAACTCGGATATGCTGCAGTCGCGGAGAGAAAGAGACTTGATCTTAGCGTTTCTGAAGGCATCTTCCTGTAACGAAATAATTATAATTAAAGTTTATGTTGGTTTACAAACACTTTTCGAAAGTCAAACTATATTATCACTTCAACAACCTTGCATTAAGTAGTCTTGGGAAAAGTAGAGAATTTAATTCCTATGTACAGTTATATATTATATTTTAAAGAAAACTAGTGTCTACGTGCTGTTTATCTTTAAATAAAATCATCCAGGTTATAATAAACTTACGTCAAAAGAGTTATTTTTAAAGTTAAATATACAGAACCTATGAGATTTTCATCAATCTTGTCATAAATTCTAACACTGATTGCACTATCCTAAATCTGTCCACGACTACTTCGCCAATATTCGTAACTACTGAGCATAACATTTTGAAGAATTTAGGACAGCCATATAAAACGCTCTCCGCCATATATACTCGTACATAAACAAGTAACTATACTAATATCCTAAATAAGTTAGTGCTGTGTATGTACCAATGACCTATCTGCGGTTGAAATTCAACCTAGAATAATTGTAAATCATAACTGTCCCACTACTGATCTCCTCTCACAATGTGAGGGGAACAGGCCGTAGATCACCACGCTGGTCAAGTGCGGATTCGTGAACTTCATTTCCTTTGAAAGCTTCACGGAGAACTCTCAGGAGTGCAGGTTTCCTCACGATGTTTTCCTTCACCGTAAGATACCGTAGATTTACATAGGTAAGCTTATTTACATACCTACACATACTATTGACATATATTATTGTATTATTTAAATAATAATTTTACTATGCCTTGGCATTTTTTTTTAAATTCCTACATGACATTTTTTTTGGTATAGATATAGAATAACACAATATTTCTTCGTTTAATATTTATTTGATTTTGAAGCTGAGAAGAGAGATGAGTTTTAATTTAAGTAAACGGGATTAAGTAGGTTTAATCACTAAAATTCTTGTTTGGGGTCCCTATCTACAAAATTAGTAAACCAATAAAAAGTTATAAACGTATATTAAGAAAAACAGAAAAGCTAATAACTCAACACCAGTCGTCAGCTGTCCCTCAAAGCGACGTGAAACTACCGGACCAGTATTACCTTTTAAATAAAATAACAAACGCACTAGTCGCCCCTACGATTCTTTAAAGCTCCCCTCAATTTCTCCAGTATACCATTATCAGATACTGGTATCCTTATAATGGGACCACCCTTGAAGTATCTCATTTCCAATTAAAAAAAAGTATTAAAATCGGTTCATAAACGACGAAGTTATCCGCGAACACACAGAAATATATATGTGTATATACAGTCGAATTGAGAAACCTCTTCCTCTTTTTGAAGTCGGTTAAAAAATGTGTCAGTCATTGACAGTGACAGTACTGAAGTTACAAAACGTCAGTGAGTGTTAAATTAATTGTAGTGCGTGTTGTTTTAATTATTTATTTAAAACATCTCCAATACATGCTTCACGTATTAATATACACATAACATATATAATTATATCAGATGGAGAACTGAGTGTAATTTGACTAGTATCTAACGATAGTGGTATTAGAATTACATAGTCATCAACGCAATAAAGGTTTCTTTATACTGTGTTCAATAATTCATTATTATAGATACAAAGGTCGGACCACATTACGTAATTGCCATACACATATATTATATCTATTTTTATTTACGTACCCATGTTAAAAACGGATTACAAAGAACGGGCAGTGTAATTTACTAATGGAACGCTGAAAGGTTTTATCCGAGTCAGTTTATTTTACTAAAATTAACCGACAAATTGGAGATTGAATTCATTAATGAATTGGGCTCTCAGTATAACAGTAAGGACGTAATCGAGGTGGCTGGAGTTTTTCAGTAATACCGGCGTTAAGATTTTAGGTATCATTGTTATGAATCCTGACATTTAGGAATAGCGGTAGCACTGAATAAAACAATTGCTCACTAACTTGATTAGGCGTTAATAAATTTCGTTTTAAATTAAAAAAAAATGTTATTATTATATTAATTAATTCAAAAGCTTTCCCATAATTTTGCAGAATCCTTAAAATGTGGGGAGCCTGAAAATTTCACGATATATTCATTTCATTAAAAAATATTTTTTTTGTGGAGTTAAACCTAAATCTATTTACATACTCGCTAACTATGAAAACAAAAATACGAGTCTAAAACAATCTTAAAAATTAAAACATACTATAATATAACCAGTTAAATTTTCTTAAATCAACGTCGTTACAACGCTGTTCAATAATACAACCCATTCCAAATATTTCGTATATTTAAGGTTTGTTTGCAAGATGTAGAATTTCGACTACGAAAATAGGTAATTCGCAAAATTATTTTAGGAACTGCAGTTTCGGTATAGCCGACGATGTTGTCAAACAAAACGAAAGCATAGCGTGCAAGCTCGGTATTTACGCTTTGGTTTCATGTTTACAGAAAGTTTCTGTCAAATATTTGAAACATGGCTGGTAGTAAATTCCAATACGCCAGTTTGGTCGAGAATGAAAACAAACAATCGTGCCTAAACCGTTACTCGGCATGTAGCTGTATAGCCTGACCCTGTGACAAAGGAGTGATATACTGCCATTTGCTAAAAAGCTCGATTTCGCCATATTCCTACCCGAGTATGATTTACGTGTCTTTAAGACAAGAGTCAAGAGGCTTCTTCTAAGTTAATGCGCTTTACAATCTAAGACTACATCGCCGCCTACTATCAGGTGCAATTGTAGTCAAGCATATATAGTACTTATAATATGTAAAAAAATGGTAGAGGATGCTACTGGTATTATTAAATTAAACCTTCCCCTTGTATTTTTTTTAATTTAACAAGAAAAATAAATGAATGTAGTAAGCTGCCTGATAAAGTTAAGCGATGTTACGGTTTATTTACATAGTTATACTAAATTTTTTGTGCCTCATTTGTAATGTATGTATATGTATGTTTTTGCCTTTGTGTTGTATCTGTCTTTGTGTTTTATGTGGTACTTTCTATGTATTGTGCTGTATAGTTTTTTTTCTTGTAATATGTCACTAACAATAGTTTTGTAACACAATATGGATTTTAAAGTCCGAAAGAAATACTTATTATGAATATGTAGACTAATTCTAGATACATTTTATTTTGTTAATTTTATACTAGCTTTCCCGCCAGTACGTCCGCGTCATACACCCCTCTATACTATTCTAGTGCGCGCATACAAAGTGTTACGTTTAAATGTTCGATAGTGACGAACTTTCAACTCCTATTTATAGTATAGTATAGTAGTCTATATTTTTTCTCAACTTCAATTCTACCTCTGTACCAAGTTTCATCGAAATCTGTGCAGTAGTTTAGGCGTGAATAGGTAACAAAGTTACTTTCGCATTTATAATATTAGTAAGCATTACTTACCCTCAAAGCATAGATAGGATTCCCATCCAATGACGTGGAATTGAGAACGTTGAAATATTTGAAGGAGCCCGGCATCAGAATATTGATAATATTGTTGTCAAGTCTAAAAAATAAAACAACAGTATTCATAGATAAATTAAATAAATTATTATTACAGTTTACTATTCAGCTCAGATAAAATCATTTAACTATTGAGTCCTAATACGAAGCCATAAAATTACATAACTGTATTGTTAACCGTTGAGGAGTTCCCTCGTCTGGAGCCGAACCTGATCGTAGTATCAATATATGTTTATCACAAAAATGCATTGTCGTTACGACGGAAGGTTTATACAAAAATTCAACTCTGTAGTTTCAGGTGAAGTGGGTCGAAATAATCTTGCAAAATTTGACCCGAACAAATATACAAACATTCAATATAAGTTAAATAAAATATTGTAAAAAACTATACTTACTTCAAAGTATCCAGCGAGAGGACAATGCCGTTCAAATCATGGGCTGGAGGGACCTGTTTGATCAAGTTGTTGGAGAGGTCCAATACTCTCAGCTGGCGGAGCGGAGATATCTCCTCGTACGGAATATATGAGAGCTGATTGTCCCCTAGTAACAACTAGAAAAGAAAATGTATGTCAAATCAATATTGAGATAATAAGGAAGCTATGTCTTAATAATCGTATGCAGATATGCTGTGAAATGGCAGTGAGAGCCAAGTGGTGTGAACGTTGGTCTTTCAAAAGGGAGGTATTGGGTTCAAATCCTGCGCACCTCTTATTGTCGAAAGTCATATGCATCTCATAATTATTGGAGTTCTATCCAGAATAAGATCAGCGTATTCTTTTGGCGTTTATTTTCCTCTTTATTGTGTTATCTTTCCGAAACGGTGGTAGATTCAAATAAATTGACGTTCATAAGTGTATTGAAAATACCTACAGGGAATAAATGATATTTGACTTTTAACTTTGACTTTTCGTAAAGTTATGTGTGCATTAGAAGTTGATTATCAATTGCTATGGTGAAGCAAAACCCTTATTATAATCCGCACTTAGCACAGGAGACGATATTCCAGAAAATTAATTACATGATCTATTTGAACAAATTTGTAATAAATTGTTATACAAGTTAAAATTAAACCAACTAAAAATACTGTTAAAAAGCAGGTAATTTTATAAGTTGTAAAACATGGTCACATAAAATTTTTACGATTTCTTTGAGCGGTGCCTTAACGACAGTTTAAACGTTATAGAGAAAGAAAATTTTAACATAATATAAAATTTCATATATTGCTTTAGTATTACTTGTTAGTAACAGCAAATTACATATACCTTGTTAAGTCTGCTCATTCCGTCTCGAAAAACTCCTCCATCGATTACAGCGAGATGATTTCCTCGTAAATCCAATGTTTCTAGTAATGGCAAGCTGGTGAAAGCGTCCAGTGGCAATCCTGCTACTGAGTTATCAGCTAGTATCAAAGTTTGTAGCGTGTTCTCTAGCCCTCGCCAATTGTCGCCCGAGATGTCAGTTATTTCGTTACCTGGAAGCATAGAGTTAATACATATCAGAAAGCGTTTATAGTCTTGGTAAAAAAAAAGTGCTTCTGTGCTTGTGATAGCATGAAATCCGTCGGTCCTATACTCGGTGCAAATTCAATGTGGAGTTTTTTTCCATACATACTTGACTTGTATGGTAAAAAGTCCAGATCGTATTTGTTCCATTGAATTGACTGCTCCAGACAGACGTAGTCGCGAGCAAAAGTAATTATATAACAATATAGTAAAATCCAGTACTTTTTTCATAGCGACAGGCCGGTTGGTCTAGTGGTTAGTGAACCTGACTGCTACACCAAAGTTCGTGGTTTCGATTCCCACCTAGGTCAAACTTTTCTGTGATGCACAAGAATGTTTGTCCTGTGTGTCTGGGTGTAAATATCTATATAAGTATGTATTTAAATATATATATATATATATATATGTATATGGACGTTTATCAGTTGTCTGATCACCATAGTACAAGCTAACGCTTAGTTTGGGGTAAGATGGCCGTGTGTGAGATGTCCCGGGATATTTAGGTATAGATAATTTTTTAAGAGATATTTTTTCTAAATACCCCGGGCCAATACGAGAGCAGATTAGCTTATTTTATATCCCATAAAACAGAGAAATCGTTCTCAGCTACGAAAAATGGCTACGAAATCCGAACATACTCGAAGATCCTTTCACTTTTGTAAATTGAATTCCTTCAATACAAGAACATCTGATGCCACCAGATTTGTATTACCTTTTTCGCTTGTATTTACCCATATAATTCTTTGATAGCCCACTACTGAGCATGGACCTTTTCTCTTGACTGTGGAGGGCATTAGGCCACGGCACTCCAATGAGGATTAGTGAAGGATTAGTAAGTGGATTAATAAGGATTGGTCAGAAATTTCTTGGAATTGCTTACGCAGTGAATATTTATTGAATGCTTAAAATACGTAAGTGGCAAATTTTTTCTTGGAGCATTCCATCCAATTCGCCATAGGCCTCAAATGGTACAATTAAGCCAGTGGGCTTAAAGTCTGTCATAACAACCGGCATCCACAGCTTGGAGTGCCTTTCGAAGCCCAGAAGCACTCATGAAATTCTGGCCACTAACAGACACCAACTTTTCAATTGCGCTCGTTGTTGCTTTACTCGGCAGATCACTTGCAATTTAAAAACAATACAAGGCATTGAGATTTTTTTTATGCTTACTAATATTATAAAGGCAAAAGTAACTCTATATGTCTGCCTGTAAAATTTTTCGCCAGGACATCCGTTGCGCATAAACCACTAAACGGAGTTTGATAGAAATTGGCACAGAACTAGATCATGAGAAAGAACATAGGGATACTTTATATTGCGGAAAAAGGCTTTAAGGGGTCGAAATAGCGAATGAATGTGTATATGGAATCCTGTTATTGTATAATCTTGATAAAAATAAATAAATGTTGATTTTAGCGTTTTTGAAATTTCAATCAACAAATAGAGGATGAAAATTGTTCCACGCGAACGAAGCCGCGAAAACAAAACAGGTAAATAATAATTTATTTTGTTTTAAATATAAATTTAGTAAATTTTAAGGTTTACTTTTATTTTATTTATATGTATATCTGTTTATATATATAAATACTTAATATAAGTATATATATATATATATACTTATATTAATATATATATATATACATATATATAAGAAAAAAGTGGCACGGCCGTACCATTCTTTCCTCCAAGCAGTACAGGCCCTTTTCGACTTATACCTTACTAATAATTTATTTCTTTCTTCCTTCCTTTCTGTTTTACTTGTTGTGTAATATAATATTTCATGATAATAATAATACTTATGTACAAGTTTTGAACCCGTTTTAATCAAGCTAGATTGTTGATTGAAAAATCTCGTTGGTGCAAATTACTTGAACCTTCTTCCTTATCTCGGCTCTACAAAGTTTGTAATAAAACTTGCTCGACAAAGTTCAAAGTTAAATTCAAATTGGAATACTTAGGAAGGTATGACCTGGCTTTGAAAGCTCATATATCACATCCTACCTGACAGAGATTTTTAACTGTCCAGGGTGAAATTCATCAATATTTTGGACTTAAGGCAATATTGGTTTTGAAATTACCCTTCTTTTGTAGAAGAAAATATACCAATATACCATTTTATAGGAGGAATCTGTAGTGAATAAGTAGTTTGTGAAATAGTCATCTATTTAATGCTCAAAATTGTTCATACTAAGTACCTCTTTCTCTGGGAAATCTAAATGTTTTTAATCATTAAATTCCACCCATATCCGTCGCACTGCTCAAACTCAAAACTCCAAACATGTGTGGAGGTAGACTTCACACGACTTCGAGAATTTTATGGGGCGTATAGAATCCCTCATATGTTTTCATTCAACAAAGCAAGTGATGATTAACATCTGAATCGCGTATAACTTTGAAAATTAGAAGTGCACGCCGTAGGATTTAAACCCAAGACTTCCCGTTCTAGAAACCAACGTTCCAAATACTTGGCTATCACTGCTAGACTTGTATTTGATTTCATTAATAATTTATATAATTTTATATTTTAATTCTCGAACCTTCGCTTAAAAATTGCTGTCAAGAATAACAGTAATAAACAAGAAAAATAACAGCAGAAATACCTTTCGGCAATATTAACAGATAAACAAGAATAATCTATCTTATTCTGTTCTCAAGTAGAATCTTACCTGTCAAGTCTAATAACCGTAGTTTCTGGAGATACCGCAAAGCTCTACTCGGTACAGACGTCAGTTTGTCATATCGCAGTTCCAGCTCCCAGAGGGTGTTGTCGAGGCCATAGAATGCCTCCTCGTGTATACTCTCCAGGGGATTGTGGTTTATCGCCAGCCGGTAGAGACCTGGGAATGGAAATTGATTTTGTTGGAGTGTTCTGGACTTCAGATGTAATTTTCGTTTAGTGGTTTTACTGAAATTGTAAGAATTTCAAATGTGGCTTTTATGTGGCCTTATACTATAATATTTGATTTTATGTGGCATAGAGTAATAGACTACTGAGTACAGATTTCCTCGTCACTGAGGAGGTCCAGACTGGATTACTGCGTTCCTGTGCGGATTGGTGCAGGGGTGAGAGGCTAACCCAAGTGCCAAGAGTTTTCTACCATCCAATAGTCTTGATATAACAAGACTCAGCAATTATAATAAAATAAGTGAACAACTTATATACGTGCCGTCCGCACTCCAAAGTAGGTACAGTCATGGAAATTTCATTTCATGGTTTCCACTAGCCTTTACTGGTCACCTTTCCACTTCCCCACCGCTCCCGCTGATGCATAACTTTGCAGATCATTCATCGTCGACAGAAGCCACGCTAACACCACATTGATTGTATTTGTCAATAACCTATTTCTTTTAACGATCTTAACATATCTTACTATAACATAGTACGGTCCGCCCGCGGCTTGGCCATTAGTAACATATAAATAATAATAGTATTATTCCAGACTCTAATCTGTCCCTATGCCAAATTTCATTCAGATCCGTCCAGTAGTTTTTGCGTGAATGATTAATAATCCATCCATCCAACTACCCACACAAATTTTCACTTTTATAATATTGGCAGGATTTGTTATACTCCAGGCACTAGCTTCAGTTATGTAAGAGAAAGAATTTAAATTACTTTCATATTAAAGTAGGTATATACCTGTCGCTTGAAAGAACTGAGGCTCCAGGTCTCTTATCTTATTATCGGTGAGCTGCAGCATGAAGACCTTGGAGCTGTTGACAGTAGCTGGTACCCTGAGGATCGGCACGTGGTTGCAGGTCACGATGCCCAGGTCCCCTGCTGGCTTGGAGCACGTGCAGAGCGCTTGGAACAAACATGGCGGATGTCCGGTGTCTACATGAAGCTGGAAGTAAGGAAGTTATTGTAATATTTTTTTTTACACATTATAAGTTAATAATTGACTACAATCCCACCTGATGGTAAGTGGCGCTGTAGTCCAAGATGGTAAAGCGCATTCAGAGGAAACTTGTTTACTATTTTATATTTCCGTTTTAATGGGTATCTTTGTTACTAGTATGATAACTTTTGAAAACTTTAAGCGTTGTTTAAAAGTTACCCAGATTACATAATTGGTAGTTGTATTTTACGTATTTCTTTTATATTCACTATTACTTTATTTAAATTTATTTACTGTATTTAAAAGGTAAATATAAAGTTATCTCGTGTATTGGACAGCTTATCTCAAAAGAATTGTTTCCCAAATGATTGCGAGCACTTTTCTTTTTTTTTTTTTTTTTTCCCGCGACTTAATTTGCATGGAACATTCCTCATTGGTTTTTTTCATTCTTGATTTTTTATTCTTCCATTGGTTGGAATTTTAAACTTTTTCTGAACTTCCAATCAATGTTTGTACCAATTTCCATTGATTTTACGGTTTAGACGTAAAGGCGTACCCGACAGATAGTTCCTTCGCATTTATAATATTAGTACCTATTGATGACTGTGTGTAGGGTGTTCATCTGTAATTTATAATAAGGTATTGTACGTTATTTCAGGCAATTTTACTCCATACTTTATGAGCACAATAAATAACACAAAAATACTTAATATTGCTTAATTTTTCTCTGGGCTTTATCGTACAAAATATGTTTTAAACATAATAATAAGAAAAATAAATGGCCCTTTATATTTACGTTATATTGTGTACTTTTTTCTTATCTCTATTAACTAACCTACTTTATTTGCAAGAAAAAAGGTGGCAACCCTAATGTGTATAAGGTTCCTATATATAAAAAAAAAGTAAATTGTGGTGGAATAAAATAACCCATTGGTTAAAACATGTATGAGATAACGACTTAACTGATGAGTTAGAAACTTTTTAAAATGTTTTGTACATCAAGCATATACTATATGTCTCTTTGAATCACCAAATGGTTATACCCATGGGTGGAATTGAGCTACCAAAACCTATGTTCCTACAAAAAGGGGGAAATTCAACAATGGAATGATTGAACAGAACATTAATTATCGGTTTAACAATTTCAAAACATTGTATCTCTAATGAAACTCGGCCTTAAAATGGAATGATCGTAACAATTTTATAATTTATTTGAACGATATTTGTCGTACTCAGAGTCATTAATGGTTACTAAATCGCTGTTTAGTAGACATGGTTAAAAAATAAATATCTCAGGACGACTCAAACACGGCCATCTGACCCCAAAAATAAGCGTTAGCTTGTACTATCATCAGGCAACTGATAAAAATACATATATATTTTTAAATATATTCTTAAATAGATATTTTTACAGCACCCAGACACACAGCAAATATCATCTCACTGAACCCACGACATCCAGCTTCGTGATCAGCTTCCTTTAGTATCTCACCTCTAGACCAACAAGCCTGTCAATTGTTTGTATATATGTATATTCTGTAGTAATGAGATTTAAGTAACCATTAACTACTACATGCGGCAGTTTGACATGTATGAAACAAATGTCTATTCTTAACTATTTGTTAACAAATAGCAAATATTACGAATGCCATATTTGTTGTTTATTCACAGAGAGCCTGAGATGAGGATTTCTATTAAAAATGATATCAAGCTTTTGACACAAACTAATTTACTTTTCATACCTTAAAACACTTTTCATTAATCTGAGAACAGAAAAAGTTTTCAGTATAACTTGTTCTAAATCTTATACTATATGAGTAATTCGTGTATAAATATATATACAAAATATGCATTAAAAATGTACACGATCAGTTATTTTTTAATCTCAGCTCAATACAATAATAAGCTTCAAATTACAATTCAAATCGAATCGGCCTTTCTGAGATTTGCATGCCCAAAGACAGATAAACAGACAAACAAACAGAGGAAGATTGTAAAAATCATTTTAGTGGGTTCTATTCCTTACTTATAACCTACAGTATAATGTCTTTCAAATGTCTTCAACAAACGGCGAACATTTACTGATATTTTACATGTATGATATATTATGATTATTTAATTTTATACTAGGGTTTCTGTTACCTACGAAAGCCGTTTACAAACATCAATTCTAAAACTAAATAAAATACTAAAACGCCTATCCCTAGAACACATTTGTTCCTAGAAACAGAACTAATATAAAACTCTACATGTCTGTCAGTAAAACCTACATAATAATAGCTTCACTCCAGGACAATGGCGCAGCCTTGTTGTGGTACTGAAGAGGGACTGCCTCTAACAAAGATGTCGCCCTACTGAGCTGTAGCGGCTATTCAATTTTATACACTTTCACTTTTACCGGTTTTATAGAATGTCTTTATAATATTGTAGCGTGGTTATGGATCAATTTAGACGTTGGGGGGTATAAAAGTTTGTTAAATATTTTAATTGTGATAAGGGCCGCAGGTTGGGGCTGTAGGGTTGAGTTTTGAGAGTACATTTACGTATTAAGACTATTAAACCTATATAAATATACATAAGTATAATAACGTTCTAGATAAGGTATACTAAGCGGCGCTGGGCAGTGTTCCTCTACATATACTCGGTGCACATTCGATTTGAATAGTTTTTACATATAAACATGTCAATTTTGTATAGAAAAAATCCAGATCGAATCCGTAGCGATAGGTCCTCGAGTATATAATCTTGTTCCAGATCGGCGTTACTATATAGGTATCGAGCAAAGCCCGGTATACATATTACGAAATTAAAATAATATTAACACTCATACAAGCCCTTCGAATTTTCAATAGGAATATTTTTTTGCCATCTTGTTACGCCATGGCCTCTGGAACCGGTAGGGATTTAAAAAAATATTTTAAGGTGCCCCGATACCGCTAAAATATTATTAAAAATTGATATTGTAGTAATTTTAGAATAAATATTACTCCTTTTAAGTGTTTCTACTATGTATTTTTTTGTCCACTCTAGCATAAAAAGGTGTGATAACGGCCGTGACGCCACAAGATGGCGACAAAATATTCCTATTTTAAGTTCTAAAATTTAAAATCACTAAACTTGCTTACTTTTCCTTGTCTCGTGGGTCACACACACAATAAATACCAGTCACATAATTTTTCCGGCCCGGGAA
>DWJZ01006710.1:0-12768 GCA_018249125.1 Asbolis capucinus
TATAAGATAACAGGTTGATTTATCCATGAATGCATTAATTTGACCGTTCATGTAAAAAGCTATTGGTGAACGGCGTAAATTAATCAATACATTACAGGTTAAATCAACTATTGATGCCATAATTTCATCGTTAATGCATTAATTTACTTGTTAATTCAATAATTTGATAATTAATGCGTATCTTCACTATTAATGCATTATTTAAATATGAACGCAGACATTTAATAATTAATGCATCAATTAAAAACGAAACAGGTAATTATTACGCAATAAATATAAAAAAATAAATGTGTGAAGGTTATATTACATAAGCTGCCATACGATGCATCGCCCATTACGCATGAAATACTAAAATGAAAATAGTTTTAAGCAAATTGTACAGTTTTGGTTTTAAACTAATTGAACACGAGAGAGAACTATATAGTGTGATAGCTATCTTCATAGAAATTATAACATAAATAGAACATGTTTGACTTCAACCAAGAATGTTTCAGTACTGAGTACGAGTCTCTCCTCATAACTGAGGCATGCTCTCCATATTTCTGAGGAATCCTTCCTCACAACTAAAGAAGTCTCTTCTAATAACTGAGGAAGGATCATCTCAAAACTAATTCTCTCTCCGCATCCCATGACTGGAACATTCTTTTGTTATAACTGAGAAGTTAAAATATACTATCTAACTTCAGGACAGTCTTTATTAAGGACTAAGTTAAAAATGATGGCATAATATTTTTTGAAATATTTGTGACAAGAAATAGTTATGTGTTTTATCATAATTCCTGAATATATTTTATTTTTAAGTCATGTTATTCATGAAAATCAATTTTATTTTTTTATTGTGTATGTAAGCAAACCTTGTAGTAAAATATCTTCCATTTATTTATTTTTTTTTGTAACATTGTGCGTAATTTTGATGTCTATTTTTATTTATTCGTGTAGTAATTGTGCTTGAGTTATAAGTTGTAATTTGTGCACACAAATATATTTATATGTACATATTTTCAAAGAAAATTTGATTTCCTGGACAATATGTCCATTAGCCTTGTCCAAGAATTATCGTTTGTGTATATTAAAACTATACTGTACTATGATTGTTAAAATAGCCAACAAAGGAGAAGGCAAGCTGTAAATGATTTCGTCACAATACACTAAAGAACAGGCTAGAACCGATTGAATACAAACATGAAAGTAACTTTCACACTATACACAAATACACTTTTTCAAAATTACTATAAAATCTTCCAAAAATGGCATTGATCTGCATTGAAAATACATATACTGTATACAATACATATAATACAATTACATATATTATATAAACCATCGATTACTTGATCAGCAAATACTGTATGTACTTATTGAAATCCTACAATGAAATACAACAACCCCAAAACAAAAAGGCAATAAATCGAAAAATATAATCTCCGTGTAACACAAATTCCAACAATTCCACATCAAATCACTATCAAAGAAAACATTATTTTTGTGTTCAGAATGTAAACAATGTGTCGTTACAGATTATAAAAACAGTTTTTCAGCAATAACATAGGAATGTAATTCATATTTAAAAATAGAAATACCGTTTTGACACGGTGGGATTTCATGATAAAAGCACCCGAATGAAAAAAAAACTAACAATCCATAGACATTATACCATAGATGTTATCAAGCAGAAAAAAATCCATAGACAACGAACGAGTGACAGCTGTCGTACGCGTCGCACGAACTGTCACTGTCACCGGGCCACAGATTATATAAAAAGCGTTAACATACGGACCTCACTCACACCGAGCCACGTTACAAGTAATGCGTTAACATTAAGAATTAACATCTATTTATGCATAATGCAGTCCATTGTTATTTAATACAGCACTGTGGCGTGTTATATCGTGAAGACGGATCTCTTGGTGCGCTCTATTTATTGTAGCTCTGCTGTTTACACTGGCTTCTACTTGTGTCTGCGCTTCCTGTCACAAACGATATACAAACATGTTACTATGATACAAACAAGCAGGCCTTGAGGACCCCCTCCAGGTTATACTACTGATATTATGTGAAACTTTTTAAGGATGGATGTGTCATTAGCTGTTTGGCACAGAGACAGATTATAGCTCCAAAATAAAACATAGGTTACTTTTTATCAAGACATCACAAGGGCGGAAGTTAATATTACTATTTAAAAATAACAAAATTTCCTAGTCGCCAATATTACCAGATCGCCTGCGCCTGGCTTACAGCAGCGTACACTTCCGCGGCGGCTTGTGCGGCTGCATCGGGATGAGGACGGCGCGGATCGCCTCGTCGAACACAGCCTTGAGGCCCTTCTGCGTCAGCGCCGAACACTCGAGGTACTTTACAGCCTTTATCTCCTTCGCCATACCCAGACCCTGGTGACAATAAGATTTTTTTACTAAATAGAGCTGCTTCAAATCAGATCAGAATATTTAACAGTAATAAAGTGCCTAGTGCTGAGTAGCTAGCTCTTCGAGGAATTCCGACATTTACCAGTAACCTCCAGATCTGCAACTGAGCAGGGTCGCGCAGTCTTCTAGATATCGTCATGAGCATACTTGAGCTCAGTAGTAGGCGACGAATGAGTTGAAACCATTGTATATATTTAAATATTTAACCTAACACGTGTACTTAACACTTCAATAGAATTGCACTGTCAAATATTTTCCTTATATTACACTATTATTGATACATGCGTATCCGCACGTGTACGTACAAACGTCTACCCGCCGCACTCAGAGACAATTAAACTTTACTCAACATTAACTCATTATTTATTTAACATAACTATAACGAACAAGGTTTGCTACGAAAAAAGAACAAAGCAAAAATTTCTATAACATTAACCTTTTTATGTGAGCAAACGAGCAGTTATCTGGCAGCAAGTGATGGTCATTAGGCTGCGGTGTCACTAACGCGTTGCTTGCTATAATTTGACACTAATCTTTTGGCTACTGATTCAAGCAAGAGGCTGGTAGCTGACCAGACGGGCGTCACAAGAAAATATAAATCCTTCCGCGAAACTCGACCACGAGGGAGCTGACTTTTGTTGCCTCTTACAAAATCCTGGCCTGCCAACATGGGATTTGGGTTTCTATTCTAAGGCCCCAATGCGGAACAAAAATTTAAAAAACATGTTTTTAAACTAATATCGTCGCGGATACTAAATATTAAATACAACAAGGTACTCACGATCTATTTATCATACTAGCAAGAGTTTTGCCGTGACCATGACCCATGCAACTGGGTCGAAATATCGGTATAATAATAATAATAAACAGATCGTGAGTACCCGTTTTAAATTGACATTATTTCAATTAATAACATTTATTCAAACACGTTATCTATCCCTAATATTTAAATATAATAAATCCGCTTTAAACTCGTAATTCGTCTATGTTCCACATGCAAAGTATATTAATAATTACTAAAATTGCGCCTTATTACACAATTTGTAAACATATTCTTTACTAAGGAACAATTTAAAGTACCATTATCAACTCTGAGTATGACAAGAAGACATTTGACTTGAAGCAAATTGACTATATCACATTACCTATGAACAAAATATAACAAAATTAAAATTTGAACGTGCTACGTGTTCTCTCTGATTCCAAGATTTATTAAAATATTTAAAAACACAAATTTTAATTATACATCCCTAATCAAATGTTCATTGATTTATTGTTAATCTTTGAGGAGTTCCCTTCGATGGAGCCAATCCTGAACGTAGAATCAGGCCATGCTTATCACAAAAAGGTATCATCATCAAGACGGCAGGTCTATGCAAAACTTCAGCTCCATATTATAAGAGGAAATTTTATTTATTTATTGTACATACATATTTTTTAAATAATATACATTATTTTGTTTACAGTATAGTTTTTAAATAATATACATTACAGATTGTTGGTCCCACACTAGGATTCCCTGTGTCGTGGATGACCAACACTTTCCTCTATATACAATGAATAAGTAAAATAAAAACACTTACTACACAGTTAACGTTATATGGAGTGTGTGTGTGTTGTGTGCTTGTGTGTGTATGGGTCTAATTAAGCTTGTAAGACTTCACCCGAACACTTAACAAACAAATATACTAATATACAAAAAGAATTATGTTTTTCCTATCTTTCGTGACATACCTGTGTGTACATGATGGGCGCAAGTTTCTTGTCCTTCAGCTTCTCGATGGTATCCTTGTCTTCGCGAAGATCAATCTTGGTGCCGACGAGGATGATGGGCGTCGATGGGCAGTGATGCCGCACTTCGGGATACCACTGGAATAATAATTTAAGGATTTATGTAAACATTTATAACATGAAAAAGATTGTAAAAATAAATAAAAATATATTTTATTGCATATTTTTCTTTTTTTTTTCTCTTTGTATTTATTGTCACCTGCCTCGTATTCTCACCATCTCCCAGAGTTCACTGGTGGAGAATGCCACTCAATGCATCAAGTCCGTGCTTTGTAAAACCTATTATTAGGTATGAATAAATATTTCGCAAGTGAAATTCCTTTCGTTTACGTCACATCTACTAATAAGATGTTAGTTAGTCAGAATTTAAATAAGTGATTTTCAAAATTGGAATTATAATTTCTATTATGACTGATCTTATTCTTTTATATACTGTCTGTTCTTATCCTATGCTATCCTACCATTCCTTAGAAGCTTTAGTGGGTACCAACAGCTCCAAAGTTTTTCTTTCTTTCTCCTTCTTGTTCTTTCTTTGCACCTTTCAAATAGTTTTCTCTACATGATGGTAACGATATTTTTTTCAGATCAACCGGTACCACGCAATTTGGCCGAAACAGACGCATTGAGAGGTAAATATGGCCACGCCCTCTAGTAAACACACACACACGGTCTCTCAGTCATGAGTCTGAACATCAAATATCTAAGTCAATCATCTTTTCGGAACACCTTTTTTTATTATAAAGTAGAATAGAAGAAAAGGGCAACAGATTCTTGTCTCACTCACCTTAGCCCGAACGTTCTCGAAGGACGCCGGATTGACGAGCGAGAAGCATATGAGGAAGACGTCGGTCTGTGGGTACGAGAGAGGCCGCAGTCTGTCGTAGTCCTCCTGACCAGCCGTGTCCCATAGCCCAAGGTTGATGGGCTTACCATCGACCATCACATTCGCTGAGTAGTTGTCGAACCTGGAACACAAGACAGATACCTATTAATGTCAAGGCGAAAAAGCTGATGAGTCACCTGATCATGATGACCAGGCTATGATGAATCTAACGTGTCGCCAGCCAGGTTACAACCATGGAACCGATTCGAGGACTTATGTGAGTAAAGTAATCAACTGAGGCGCTCAGAGTCGTTAATAGGTACATAAATTCATATTCCATTATATTCTCATTACAGAATCAGTAAACAAAATCTTTATTAAGGAACAATTTAAGTATGCATTAAACACTTTGAGTGCAGCAGTCAGCCGTTCCTAAATAAAATATCGACGAAATCAATAAGACCGTAACTCTATAATAACTCATCATAGTTACGCCGTTATTATTGGGCATAACTCTTATTTTCCGTCGTCTTTAGGTACCTACTAACCAGTCTAGTTAACCAAAGCTGCGGTTTAGCGTCAAAGTCAAGATCTGTCCTATGACGTCATATGTCGTGAGGCGGCGAACCTTTACTAATAAAGACTGGAATATGTCTAGATTGTCTGGGCTATCCGGTCACGTGGCGCCGTCCACGGACATTAGAGGCACCTACTGCTATTGTATATTGTGGGACACATACAGAAACTGACATAGCCTAACGCATGGGTCGCCAACCTTTTCTTATAAGGGCCACAAGTCTTTTAAGGATATTAATGCGGGCCAAATCTGATGTCGTCGTCAGGGGATTACAATAAACGCCAAGATGGGGTCTGTGTGGGCCGCTCCGGAATGGCATAAGAGCCGTGGATTACCGAAAGCTGGCCACATACGACAAACGGGTTCGAATCCTACACGCATCTCTAATTCCCCTTTATCGCGTTTCATAAGTTAATTATCACTTATTTCAGTCAGGGAAAACATAGGGAGGAGACCTGGACTCCTGAGATTCCCAATAAATTCTCGAAGGTGTGTGAATACCAATCTGCAATTGATCAGCGTGGTATGGCCTATATCCCTGCAATTAGGAGAAGAGCCCAATAGTGGGACGATTATAATAACCCGTCTCACAATAACATAATATTACGCCACCTATCCCAAATTCCACAAAACAAAACACAACAAAAATAACCGCCATATTGCAACATTGAAATTTATTTGCGGAAAGTGTATTTCTAGAAACGTCGTCCGCGCTCACACCACCGAGCGTCGAGCAAACAATAAACGGCCGGCGCAAACGATCGATAACTTCTGTCCATGCATTTCTATTTCGGAAGCACTGTGGCTTCTATGGCATGCCATTTCAACCGACCGCCATAAATTATGCGAAATTACGACAAACCGCGCTACTGAAATACTGATAACTTTTAGTGTAAAGCAACTAAAATACTGATAGTATACTGACGTGGCTTCAACCTCACTACTGGGCAAGGGTCTCTTCTCGTCTCCTTGAACACCTATGGCATACACCACGCTGTTCCAGCGGGGACTGGAGTAAGAGGCTAACGAAACTGTCGAATCTTTTTTGCTTAGCTTGCTTAACGATAACAACTGGAGCCGACGGCTTTTCGCGCTCTTGGAATACTGTATGCTGTGTTATGTGTATATGACTGTGCTAGTGATGTACCATCTAAAAATACTTCACCACTTTTATCAGATCACTACGATCTCTTAGTCAATCGCTAACTTGTTGAATGTAAAAAAATGGAACATATGACTCGTACAGACTCGATTTACACGACGCAACTTAGCGTTTTTTGCGATCCTCCCGTTGACGACACGTAAAATATCACTCGCACCAATATCCTTATAAACATTTGTGGCCCTCATGTTAGAAAAGGTTACCGATCCATGATCTAAGTCATTGTGTTTTAACATCCACACACATTGTTATTTATGTAACAAAAACCCATGCCGTGTTATTTTAGTAGTAAAATCCCACACTGAACATAATTTATCCGTAAACACGAAAACAGCTGTGTATTTTGGTAACAACTTCGCTTTGGCTGTCACTCGTTTGTTTTCCACCGTCTTTAATATTATTATTTTTTTACCTTAGATAAGTTAACGCTTGACTACGATCCCACCTGATGGTAAGTCGCGATGTAGTCTTCGATGGTAAAACGCGCTAACTTAGTAGAGGTCTATTCACTCTTCGCTTGAAGACTTTTCCATTGTAATTGAACGGAAACACCGACGCGGGCAACTTAATAAACTTAATAATACTTTTTTTTTTACCATAAATAAGTTAATGCGAGACTACGATCCCACCTGATGGTAAGCCGCGATGTAGTCTTAGATAGTAAAGCGCACTAACTTAGTAGATGCCTATTCAGTCTTGACTTCAGACATTTGAAATGTAATCAAACGGAAACACCGACACTGGCAATTTATTCTAGTCCTTCCCGGTACAGTAAATAAAAGACGAGGCGAAACGCGTCGTTCGTACTGGCGGGATGTTAACGACGAAGGGATGGATAACCGCCGTGAGTCGGCTCCTTTGATGATGTAATGGGACTAGGTGATGGATGAGTATACAGTTCCTATACACAATCTCCAAAGTGTATCCTTTAGAAGACCGAGAGGCTGGCAACTCTGCGCCTGTGCTCGAGGCTTTGGGAAGTTGGTCTCAACCAATTTAAAGTCACCAATAACCCTCTTAGCACTCCTCTCAATTGAATCCAATGCTGACAGGTGACATTTGGCAGCACCAAATAGTTATTATCCATCATCAATATTGCAACCAATAAATCCTAAAAAAGGTTTATTCCTTTCAAAATTGATTCCTTAGCTTCAACCTTTTTAGTTTCCCACTAAAGATTTCAGTAGGTCTTGATTATATTTTACCGCAGTTCTGCGCTAATGCTTAATACATGAGGGGTTAGTGGAGAGTATAAGAAATTTTCAACCTCCATCCAACATGGCTAACCCCTGCTGTCTAACGACATGACGCCAATGCCTTTACGTGACCTTCTTTCCTCGTGACCTTTTTTCCTTTTCAAATACAAATTTCCAATATAAAATACGTGTAATTAATGAATTAATATACTTACACTGTTGGTATGTACTCCCCGGGGAAGGCGTTAGTTGTGTAGCTGATGAGCAAGCACGTTTTACCCACGGCACTACGGACAAAAAAAAAGGTAGTTTTATACAATGTATCTTCAATCCATACTAATATTAAAGAAAAAAGATTTGTATTTTTGTATGTTTGTAACGAATAAACTATAGAAGTACTGATCCGATTTCAAAAATGCTTTCACCTTTAGAATGCTACATTATCACTGAGTGACATAGGCTATATAGATATCTAGAAAAAAATAGGGATCCTTAATAAAACTTCAATTATTTAGCCCAAGGACTAAAATAAGTTTTGGCTTCATAATTGCTGAGTTTTTGTTCCTTTTAAAATATTTTTAAACGCTAATTATAATTTAAAGAGAGTGAATTTTCATCCCATTTAATTTCAATGCCATTAAAATCTAT
Source organism: Asbolis capucinus (assembly GCA_018249125.1). NCBI lineage: Eukaryota > Metazoa > Arthropoda > Insecta > Lepidoptera > Hesperiidae > Asbolis > Asbolis capucinus. Next base: position 8,621 of record DWJZ01006710.1, read on the forward strand.
AATTATGTTATTAACGGAGATTTTTTGTCTACACTTTGTTAAAGTAATCTGTAGTACAATTTATAGGTGTAAATGAAATAAAGATATAATTAATTAAAGAATTATGTTACATTAATAATTTCAAATGAATATATGGATAAGTCAAAATTATAGATTCTTCAAAATTTTTCTATTCCCAAAGTCGAGTTTTAAATTCAGCTTCAATGTAAAATTTTAAAGTAAATATCGTATGAGAATGCAATTGCCCAGGTTTACGTACATAATTGAAAGTTCCTTTTATTTTAAAACTGATTGAAGGTAACAAAGTTAACGTTTGTTTGAGAACAATTATTTTCAGGCTACCGTACACAGAGGATTTAAAAAAATCAGTATTCTGTTTGCATAAGCCTTTTCGTTTCGTTAATCTGTTTTATCGTTGTTTGCTTTTTTATTTATGTAATCTGTATTGTTTCGGAAGCAAGACAATTAGATGTATTCTAGAAAGCCTTTAATTAAATTTAAATTGAGGTTAGGGTTTTTTGGGTCAAGGAGTTGAAAAATCGAGGTTCTTCGAAAAAATTCGATTGTGCGTAATTTTGAAAAATTGGATAGAGGGTAGTTCCATGTTTTCTTAGGTCAACGGGTTAGGGAAAAATCGGTTTATGAGTTACATTGTTTATATTATAATAAATGTAAAAATAAATGAAATAATGGTGTATTAATCGTAACACATAGAATACTAACTTTTTCCCGATACTATAACATGGTTGTAACCTAACAACCCCCTCTATTTCACCCCTTAAATTCATTACCCCATGTAATACATGAAAACCAAGAGTAATTATATTTTCGATAATGAAAAGTTCAGACCCTATTTCAACCCCTTTATAGGGGGTTTTTCCCAAAAAAAAATTGCCTATGTTATTCTTCAAGTTATATTCTACACCTGTCCCAAGTTTCATCAAAATCGGTTAAGTAAACGGCGTGAAAATATTCAACATATTTCGAATTTATAATTCTAGTAAGATATTAACTCTAGAATGCACCTTTAGAGGGACAACAAATATTAATTACATTCAAAACTACTTACCGGAAGATTCATCAAACTAAAATGGTAATGAAGCTGGTTTAATGTGCATTCTGAGGCACTATCTCTTCCCGGCGAAGTAAATCAACCAAGTTACACGGATTATGTAACTTCAAGTGGCATTGTATTCACTCTGGCACAGAATGCTTACAAATTACTTGTACAAAGAATTTTCAACCTTATTTAAGACGTGTTAAAGTGTATTTTTAAATGAAAGATACTTTGTTAGTTTACTCCAGGTAAAGTTTCCGATTATGGAAACGCAGAACGCATTTCTGCAAAGCTGTTAGTCGGGGTACTGAAAATTATGTCGATTTATATAATTATTCGCTTCCGCTATGATGTTTAATATCTGAACACCCTATTAATTTTACTTAATGCTTAAAACACCACGGCATACTTCGATAGCCATTGCAACCCGTGGTCTGTCAAGGATTCTGTCATGTTGAGTCAGATTAATAACCTTTGGGATTGTACCGATAGCACATGTTATTACATGAATACAGCTGTATTCAGCCTGCTCTTGAAACAAATTGTTTTTCTGTTATCATTAACGACAAAAGTTCATAAATGTATTGGAATGACAAGGTAGACAAATGGCGCCTGTTTTTACCGCAATATGACATTCCATTTTTGAATTTGCGTTTGGCGTAAATGATAACAGAAAAGAGATTTGTGTAAGCTCTATTGTATCGGTAGTTCGGATGTACGTCATTGTATGTGTCACTGCGGTAAGAGTTTTTTGAATGCTTCCGTGCTTGGGGGGCACGTAGAGCTATCGGTCCTGGTTATTATCGTTAGATAGATATCGTTTAAGATGTGTCGGAGGTCGGAGACTTTAAGGTGACATAAACTTGGGACACTTTGGACAGCGATAGAGAATACAAAGAAAGGAATTGTATGTGGTTAGTAAATTTTAATATGATAATTTTTTACTATGACCAGATAAAAAAAAATTATACGACGATAAAATAATTGGATAATTTATTTATAATTTATAAACTTACAAACTTGTATGAAATTTCAAATCTCAGTATTTCAGCACGGAGATGGCAAATAATGGAAGCTGCATACAATTTGAATAAAACTTAGGAACATCATACATGTGAATGAACTTTGAAAATTTCTTAAAAAGTTGCAGTTTGAAATATGTTACATTAGCAAAAATATTATTAACTACATACTGTTGTCTAAATATGTATATAATATAACAGTTACTACAAATACAGTTTAGTTAGATAACTGCAACTCTTAGGTTACTTTTGATTGAAGTAAAAGAAAAATACACAAAATAATCATTATAACGCAAAACCACAAAAGCACGCACACACGCATACAGAAGAAACACATGCAAATATGCTTAAACACACACACAGATAATCGTTTATCGTACTTTGATAATAGTACTGGCTTAGTCGTATTTTTTTTATTTTTGTCTTTGTACATAAAAAATATTCGGGATCGACCTTGGACCACAACCCAAAACACTCATTATCAATACATAAATCAATGTTAAAATATTTCATACATTCATACACGGAATCAAACTACACAAAAGGAATTTTAACCCGTCAGTGTTCAACGCGGAAAGACTACGTAAAAGGAGAAATAAAGTAATTAAACCATTTAATAATTCTACCTAAGTTTGTCGGAATGTAATGTTGACGTTCCTTTTGTATGTAATGTTGATGTTTTCCTTCACATTTTGTGTATAATATTATTGATAGATCTTAGAAAAATATTACTGACTAGAAACTGCCTCGCTTCGCTTCGGAAGAACCAGTTCACAAAAAGTAGTTATTGTGACATAACCGGAGTAGTTAGACATATGGTGTCGCAGACTTATTTGTAGATGTTGATGTCCTCTATAAAACTGTAATACATCACTTCCGCAGCACGCGATATATTTTTTTTACACATTAGATCATATCATCAAAGTTTTTATACGGACACTTAACGTTTTTGAAAAAATATTATATTCAGTGTTCATCAGGAATTATGTAACATTCTAATATGTGTGTTTTCTGAAGTTAAAAAAAATATATATTGTTAAATTTTTTTTTAAACCGGCCCAGAAGTTTCGGCGCCAGTCCTCCTCAAACAAATAAACAAATCGTCATATTATTAGAGAAAATAGAAAATCTATAGTCGATGCAAATTCGATTTGGAATTTTTGTGATTGTAAAAGCAATAATCAGATTTTTTTACCTAGTTTATCTATGTTTATAATTTCGGAACACGAAAGACGACTTACTCGAGAGGCTTTCAGGTGATTAGCATAAACCGTTAGTTAACGACTTTTAAACACGAATACAAGAATCGAAATTTATAATTTCATAAAAATATAGCTAAACAAATTTATAAAAAGATTTAATTATAAAAAGATTATAAGTGGACGTCCAGCCGGAACTATGTTTGTATAAATGAAAAAATGAAAGACATCGATGATGTTAAAGTCGTTACGATGTCGTTAAGTCGTTAAGATCTCGACGAAAAGGCGATATAATGAAAATTGTTTATGCGCTTTACTTTACTTAACAAAAAGACGATTATAATATAACCTATTCGATTATAAAACATACATTATAGATTTTAAAATTGTCAGAACAACTCACGTACCATCTGATCCCAGACCGAGCATAAGCTTGTATTATGGTGATCAGACAACTGATAAACAGACACATATAAATATATATATTTTTCAATATATACTAATATAGATATTTTTTTACACCCAGACTCACAGAATAACAGTCCTGCTCATCACAGAAAAGTTTGATCTGGGTGGGAATCGAACCCACGATGATTGGTTTAGCAGTTAGAATAATTAACCACTAGACCAAACGTCCAGTCAAATCAATAAATTTTAACAATATATATATATATGTATATATCTGAACAAAGTTGCTGAAGACAACAGTGCTCTATCTCCTACCATTTCAGATTCTTTAAAATATGTATATATATATAGATAAACATATATATATATATATGTTTGTTTTTCTCTTAATTGAAGAATCTGAAATGGTAGGAGATAGAGCACTGTTGTCTTCAGCAACTTTGTTCAGAATTCTCTCGAATA
>DWJZ01006711.1:0-12766 GCA_018249125.1 Asbolis capucinus
TACAACAAGACAGAACAAACATTCCTGCTAATCACAGAAAAGTTTGACCTGAGTGGGAATCAACCCCACGACCTTCGGTGTAGCAGTCAGGTTCACTAATCACTAGACCAACCGGCCGTTCAATTATATATCAATCACTACGCGTGTTGTAGCATAGTACTATTATATGACATAATTTTGATTTGACCAATCACGGTGCATTATTTTCACGCTCCCCGTTCCTATCTAGTCTAGAAGGCTATGTCGTCGTTGATAGTATGCCGCAAACAGCCTACAACACTATATCTAAAAAACTAATTCTACAATACTGAAGCTGAATGTTTCAACCTAATGATGGGTTACTTCGATCTGTTCAGATGTTACCGTAATATTTAATAATATCTGTACACGCTACATGCGCAACAAAACAATATTCTTAATTTAAATTAAATGTAGGAAAATCTTGTTATTGAAAATTTGTGCTTTTTATAATTTACGCGGCAATAAACTTTACTGAATAATGTCATACACTACTAATGTAAAAAAAAACGTGAATATTACAATTTATACAACCACATGTAACACAATACGGTAAATAAAGAACCCATTCCTGGAATAAAAAATTAAAAAAAAACAATAATTTATGCTAAATCACGCTAATGTGAAATATATTATTAAAAAATAAAATAATGTATCTATAATGTTGCCATGAGGCCTAAGTGCCCTAATTCCAATTTTTATTCTTTTATAGATTAGCAATTAGTTATATTTATTTTTGTTCCACATAATCTCAACCATAGACTAAAAAGGTATTACTGATTCATAAAAAAAATATAAGAATTGATATGATTAATTCAAAAAATATTTGAATGAATATAAGTATCTGCCCAAGTTCCCAAAGATTGGTTTAGGCCGAAAAACATTGTATTTTTTTTATTTTGCTCATGGTCCTGATGTGTATTATTATGCAATAAAATATCAGAGGATTTTAAGAAGCATCACAGCTGATTCTAATTGTTGATTAATACGGAAAAAAACATTTCTTTCCACAAAATTAAATATAACACACACACGACAATACATTTGCTGTCGGTGCCTTGCAATCACAGACAAAATGGCCGCAGTCGCAGAATGAATAATTTCATATCAATTATGTTACATCAAATAATCTCAGCGATTTAAAACAGTACGAAATTGTATGTTGTTTTCGGAGAATTCGGCGATTTATTGTGTAACTCAAAGTTTTCAAAGTGGTTTTTTTATCTATATTTTTTAAGCCATAAAATATTTTGGCGTGTTTTAACACATATTTATATGACATCATATTTGTATGACACGTGTGTCGTTTTTGTATTTGTAAAGAATAACGTTGTATCGATTAGGCTCGATAACTTAGAGAAAAAATCTTTTTGGATATAAAATATAAATATTTCTGAACAACTCACACATGGCCATCTGAACCCAAACTAAGCATTAGCTTGTACTATAATGACAGACAACTGATAAACACACATATTTTTAAATACATATAGTATATTTACACCTGGACACACAGAACAAACATTCCTGCTCATCACAGAAAAGTTTAACCTGAGTGGGAATCGAACCCACGACCTTCGGTGTAGCAGTCAGGTTCACTAACCACTACATCAACCAGCCTGACAGGCCCTTTCCTTGACATATCCAACCAATTATGTATAGTCCTTACCTTACGTCATTATTATTCTTGTAAATATCTTAAAAGAGTTACACAAATATAATTTTTATTTAATAAAGTTTGAGATCCTCAATTCGAAAAATAGAGATTCAAATTTGCTCTATAAAATCAATGTTGAATCGATGTTGTCTTATTGTCATAACAAAAGCATGTGCAGTAATACAGAATACAATATTTTACTGATATTACGTCTTGCGTAACTTAATGAGCAAACTATGTAGATAACCCATTAAAATTACTACCGACTTTAATAACATAAGTTTGCGTTATAAAATTCCCAACACTATTTTTACGGCTTTTAACTGGTATTGCTACGATTCCGTAAAACAGAACACGCAATGCCGATAGACAATGTGGTATCGCTGGCTAATTATTTGTACTATTATTTTATATGTACATTGTTATAACGCAATGATTTGTCATTGCCACTAACATACATACATATATGTCGAGTCTCGCCTTCCCCGGAAACGTACCTTGACCGTTTTTCTTACAATCTTGTTGTTTCCGTACAAATCTTGTAAACAACCCACATAAAAATGTCATAATATTGTTAAAAACCGTCATATCACAAGTCACTCTAATATATTTGGGCCGTCACAACTTTTCAATGTTTACAATGCGCGAATTTTGTTAAAATACCGAATTTAAAACGTAAAAAAAAATTTCAAGTATTATTTTGACACAATTGTTTTACAAATTTTGTACGGATGAAAAAAACGCACTATACTATAAATAATCCAGTCTAAAAATGCACTTGCAAAGTCAATACACACGCAAGGGATTACACTATTTTGCTTTCACACACATGAAAATATTCCAGTTTGGTGAAGGGGCGTACAATTTTAGACTACACCATCTATTATTGACTCACTAATAAAACGATGAATATTAATAGTTAGGTTAAATGCAATTAATTTCTTTATTGACATTTTACGGTCTTCACAATTATGATTTTTTGGCTGAAGTAACTGATAAGCTATTAAAAAATGGTACCAAATGATAGTGGTTAAACAGAATTTAAAAAAAATCTACATAAAACTACATAAAACAATAAATAACAAAGACATTTTTTGTAAGATAAGATCCCATTTACAAAATGGCTTGTAAATAGGCTCTTAATGTCATTAAAAGCTATGGTATATTAAGAACTACCAATTACAGTTGGATAAGGTACTACAAAGTTTTAAATATAATTTGCAAGGATTTTTTTAATGTAACTATAATAATCAACTATTTTTATACACTCATTAAATAATATCCATTATTCAGAAGCAAATATTCATTTCACACAGATAGAGATGTGCCGAATACAGACTTTATCGACTAGTGGGTAAAGCTAGCTCTCCGGGTGTTATCATAGTCGGAGAAGAATGTAGACTCTCCGACCTACTTTCTGTATACACCTCTCAATTATTTTAACTACATTTCCATTTTGAAAATATGTAAAATCGATTGTAAAATAAAAATATTGTTAAATAATTACAATTGTACAAACTCCCTACAAACATAAAATTTATGCAAAATGGATCCGTAAAATGTTATAGGGGAAATATTATATAAAAAATTGATTCTTCATTAATACCAATTTATTTTATAAGCAGTCGTAGATTTTTAAATTTAAAGCAAAGCAACTTTTGCTTTGGTTATCAGTTTCTAAAATTATTTGTGTGGCCGACTAGTCGGCCTCTTCACAACCGACTAATCAGTTAGTAGACTAGACGACCATTACAGTAATAATCGGTGCATCTCTAGTCACAAATTAAACAAATGTCTAACCCAGCCTCATTTCAGAGGAAGAATCACTACCAACAAAGCCAGAGAGCCACCTCCATATTTTGTTAATGTAATTGTTTTTTTTACTTTCTATAAATTAGCATTTGACTACTATCCCACCTGATTGAAATCATAATTAATAAACTTTGCAAATAATCCATAATATCCAAATTTTTCGATTACCTTGCAAATTATACAAATAAATGCTAAATAAGCCAAAGTTTAAAGGTTTATTTATTAAATTAAAGAATACGGTAGTTTGGCCGTGCATCAGTCAAAGCCAAAAATCATCAAGCATTACACTGCGTTATGACATACAAAATTGACTCTAAAATCACCCGCAACAGAGTTGATCATCGTAACAACATAATCTTGAAACTGAAATAGCAATTGCGTAAAAATTGCAGCGCTAAAAGTTAGCCAATACATCATTTCAAAAGAGCAATTATCTCTAATCGAAACAAAACATGGTAAGTCTTAAATAACATTATTTTTGTCTTTGCAAATATTGTATTTAAATTATTGCCAATAGTAAAAACCCAAGAAACTCTAATTCGTGACTTTTTTATTATTTTCAAATTATTCAATTATTCTGTTATTGCATGCGGAGAAAAATACCAAAAACTGAAAAATAGTGTAAATCGGTCCAGCCATTTTTTAATTATAAATGGCGAAAATACTTTTTCTACATATAGTAATTAATCTAGTAATTTTTCTACATCGTTATATTAAATGACCCTATTTGCTATATGCTTTATCTATTTTAGTATCCAAATAATTGCAAATGGCCATAACATGCTTATGTGTCAAATAAAAAAAAAAGTTTATGGTTCTAGATCAACTATCAAAAATCATAACCCATCTTTTGATTCTGCTGTAGACGGTTTTTTAACTTATCATAAGTGAATGCTTCTATGATCTCACTTATCGGTAAGTGGTGATGTAGTCTTGGGCATAAAGCGTAAAAGTTCATAAAAAGAAAAATGCACTTTTGTACAAAAAACATACTTAGGCTGTTTTACCATTGCACTAAAGACAAAATATATTTATAGTCTGTTTTTTTCATCTTGCGCCACCTTGTAACCAACAAACCAAGTTATAATCTTTGTGTTACATGTCTAAAGAAACTCTCACTAAGAAAATCGGGAACATAGTTAATATTTCAGTGTTAAAATTTTCGATAAAATTGTATACTGTAGATAAAATAACACATATTGTAGTTTAAATTATATCTATAATTTAAACACATATGTGGAGTTTGAATTTAATCTAAAATTTAATCAGGAATGAATCAGTGTTTAAAATTTATCTACAATTTAATTTGATTTAAAATTTTATTTAAGTATAAATTTTATCTAATATTTAAACACCTAATGTGTTATTTAAATTTTATCTACTATTAAATACTTATTCCTTCACAAGCTGGATAAAGTCGGAATATACAGCAAGTTGACAGTTTTATGTCAAGATGAAAAAAACGTACTATTAAAACATAACTAATCCGGGCACTATAGTACACCATGCACGAGGGTCCTCACTCTTCCAGTACCTGTTCATTAAGCTTCTGGGGTATCACGATGAGCGTGGTCACGGTGTTCCCGATGCCGAGTAGCAGGAACGACATGCTTAGAGCTGGCACCTGTTCCCCGGTTTTTATCGATGTTTTATCATGGACAGCACTATTTTTTACATATTATCACTGTCCATTATGATTTAATATACAATAAGGCGGCTTATACACCTCTTGCTATTTATAGACAAATTATAATATTTTTATAATACTTTAGTAAGCGTAAACATGTGATATGTAAGCCACCTTTAATAATAACACTTAATGTGTCATATTCAAAACTATTAAATATTAATATTCTCAATAGTTTTAAAACATCCTTGAAATAACAAGTCAATAATAAAATTTATTTATGCCTAATTTTGTAATTCATTTACTCTCATTTACTATGAAGTGTGTTTGGGTGAAACGAAATTACTTACATCAATTAATTATAAGTGACGCCTTTCATAGGAAACATTTTTCAGTAAAATAACGTTAAACAACAATAACTACAAACAAAAATCTTCCTTTTAATATTTATGTCTCGAATTAAACTAACGGCTGCGTATGCCAAAAGAGCTTAACCCAAAAACCTAATTTTTTCAAGGACATTTCCAAACCTAAAAAAAAAATCAACATACCTGCCACGTGGCTTCCGGGTGGTAGCTGATATGATACAAGGTGTACGCTATATACAGCTGGAACATGTAGCCTCCGAAGAGGAATGGCAGAAGGTAGGACAGTCCTCGCCACATCCACGAGTGGAAACCTTCAATTGTAATGTCCATGTTATGCCTTGCACCAAGTGCCTTCAGTCGGTACAGCACTCCGCTTTGGTATCTAAACTGCATGTATTGTACCACACCTGGAAAGAATAGTAATGCTTCTTTATAACAAAGTTTTAGTACCAACTAGCTGTACCCGCAGATTCGCTTACTTACATAGATTTTTTTTTTACTAAACACTCCCATACAAACTTTCATCCCGAAAGTGCTCAAAATTAAATTTTACAGAAGTGCGCAAAACCATAAAAAAGGCAAGTGTGCAGATGTAATGTTGCAAATTTTTTATAGTGACTTCATCATCATCATCATCTCAACCTATCACGGCCCACTATTGAGCACTTACTAGGTTTTAAAGTGCTCACAGGGGATCGAATGGCGCGCTTAATAGGTATTAATGCTTAAATATATCGGCTTTCCTGGGAGTAAAAGACACTGGTATTTTTATATTTGGTGGGGAGGATAGCATAGTTACGCAATAAACTAATGTTTGTAAAAAATGTTCCTTACTATACTCCACTGAGACACAAACTTGTCAATTTTGTTGTTGGAAAAAAATGTAATATTAGTGTAATATTAGTGAAGTTTGTTTGGGAAGAATCCAGATCGAAGTATTACAGAGTATAGGTTTTGAAATGGGACAGCCGATCAAATCAAAACAACGAACTAAAACAAACTAACAAAAGAAATCACTCACTGATATATGCAATAAACCACATGAAGGTATGCCTAAACTCCTCCCAGGGTTCATTCTGAGGCCAGATGAGGAGTATCCCAGAAACCACTGTAGAGATGAAGTGGTGCAGCCGCCACCAGCCTTTGATCCGAGATCCGTTCACCTTCAGAATACTTTCACGGATGGTCAGAGTACAATAGTACCACACGAGCAGGAATATTAGTATCAGTTGGAGTGGCCTGTGAAAATATATTCTATGGGTTAAAAATTAGTTTTTTGGTAGCTTAAAAATAACTCAAATTAGTTCACTCCATTAATGTCTGATACTGGGGACGCGTCTCCCATAAGTTTGGAGATCTAGAATATACTTCACCACACTGACCCAAAAAAAGTATATTCACAGAATCTACCACGAGAAGGTTCTCCATTGAGAAGTAACAACGAAAGAAAATTCATTTCGGTTAGGGGTCCAAAATACCGGTTATTTTTAAGCAGCTCGAAGGCCTCCAATGCTTACGTGCCTTCCAAAGCACAGATTACTCTTGAATTTATGTCTACAATATTTGATTTCATCGAGGTTTATTTTACGGACTCATTTAGGTGCTGAAATAGAGCAACTTGTTGTATGGAGTAAACTAGTTGCACGAAATGTAAATAAGCAAGCGGTCTTACATCCAACCATGGCAAAATTTAAACCAGATTTTCTAAACGCACAAAAACTAAGTCCGATATGATGTTTAAAGTTGGTCTTTCAGTCGTCATCAGTAGAAAGTTTCCCCTAATTTAGCGGTCGACAACGCGTGGCCCGCGGGCCATATGTAGCCAACTCCCGTGTGGCCCGCGGGCCGTATGTAGCCAACTCCCGTGTGGCCCGCGCGATGACTACCGATGATCATAATATTAAGTCAGGTACAATCTCAAAAATCACATTTACTTCATAAATCTTACTTAATTTAGTACCCATTTCAAATGTGATTAAAACTTTTTAAATGTGGCCGCACCAATAAAAATAAATAAATACTTTGGACAATTCGTAAAAGGCCAAACTGACACTAAACTAAGCGTTTGCTTGTCCAATGGTGATCAGACAACTGATAAACATACATATATACTTTTAAAATATATACTTATATATGTATTTACACCCAGACACACAGATTCCTGCCCATTACAGAAAAGTCTGACCTGGGTGGGAATCGAACCTGAACCACTAGACCAACCGACTTATCAATATCTGTATAAAATTTGTAGCCTTCATATAAAGTTGTCGACTTTTGCCCTATCATGTCATATGAGTCATGAAAAGTAATATTAAAGTGGATATAAAATACATACCTGAAATCGAAATACAGATTAGAAACAGCGAGAACGAAAGCTATTGCACTGAGAATCAATTTGAATTTCTCATATTCGTCCTTGTATTTGAATCTGAAAGCAGAAAGTTACTATTATATTCTAAATTCAAAAATGCCTTTTTTAACAAGGTCGAGTCACTAGTAATGTAACTTAAAAATATATGTATGATATTATAGCTTTTTAAGTGCTCTTTAGCAAGTCATTAGACCAATATGAGGAATCTATCTAATCTTAATCTATAATAAGTTGGTGGACAACATCAGAAAGTTACAAACATTAAACTTAGATGTTATTTTAGCTAAAAATACATCCAGAGATTCCCTGTCAAAAAATCCACGATTGTCATTATTCCGTATAAATTTCAAAACTTTCCTCCCTAACACTTACATAATTAATGAAAGTACTCTATGTGCAAAATTTTAGCTTTGTAAAAAAACTAAAAATGCTCAAATTGTTTCTCTTAGGCGATTAACACATGGCATCGCGCATCGTCGCGGTAGGCGGTGAAGCGGATTTCATGTCGTATTGGGGTCTAATTAATCCGTTGATGCCTAACACACGTACACGGAATGACCGCGTGGTCAAGCGGTGCTTTCACCGCCACCGCTTCTCCGGATATGAAAAACACTCAATATAGTGATAGACTCCTTAAAATAAGGGAGTGGACATTTGCGTATAATTAAAAATATATCTTCATGTTGTCTCAAACTTTTATAGAATAACATGAATGCCTCATTTAGAGTTCTGTTTCGTAAAAGTGGATGAACCCAATGTCTCCTTTTTTTTTCTATGCAATAAAATCCAAATTGCTGCCACCACTTTAATCGCCTTATATGTACATGAGTGATATTAAGATTAAATATATTGATTTCTGAGTAATATTTTGACATACTTATCATTTTTATTCAGGATTGAGACATTGACATTGCCCAGTATTATTTTCAGGTATAGGCTATTTTGTTTTGGTAGAGTCGCCTCAATCTCATGCAACATTGCTTTCCTCTTCATGATTTCCTTTTCCAAAGTTGTAACATTTTCGTTTTTCTTTGAATTTAACCTGTCAACATAATAAATATAAATGTATATAAATAAACCAGTGTTTGTCCGAGGCTTCGCCAGTGTGGTGGGTACTTTGATAAAAAGTAACCTATGTGACTATACTATACTATTCCAGACTGTCATCTATCTCTGTGCCTAATTTCATCCAAATCCTTTCAGTACTTTTTGGGGGAAGGAGTAACAAAGATCCATCCATCCTCACAAACTTTAATGTTTATATTATTACTATGATAAATTAGCCACAGTCAATAGGATGCCGGGTTACCCAGCTAGCATCAATAACTAACACATTAAAAATTACTACCCTCAATCCAAGAACAGACACACATCTGCCACATAATGACTTTCCGGGCTGTAAACCAAACCCTGAACCCCTTTCTTCACAGGTAGTCACTGCCAACTAGGCTTCAAGCCTCTCAGAGTTAAATTAAATCTTCTGGGTTAAGTGTAATGTATGCATATATGGGTAAGTTCAATATTTAAATTAAGTTTTAAGAATTACAAAAAAATCAATTCAGTGACGACATTCTACACCATATTAATATTATTAATATAAACCTCACATTCAATTAATGACGCATTGTAGCTACTGAATGCTGGGAAATAGTTAATGACAATAAATAATGTATTTATAATTTCTGTTATCACCAATTTTTATACTGTGACATTCAGCATAGTTATTCTTAGGGCTCATAACGGATTACATCAACCTTAACTGATTGGCTGAATTAAGCAACAAACGCCGCCAGTAGACTGGCCGCTAAATGAAAAGAAATCTTATAACCTTTCGTGCTTCTGAGAGCACATAAAACCACCGACACCGATTGTTGTTGTTAAATAGCAGTGGCTAGACCGTGGCTAACTTCCGACACCCCGTTTGGCAACTTGCCCCTCTGTCAAACCATGTTCGAGCACATCGATGAAGGTTTATTATGGCTTCCTAGTTAATAAGAAGAGACCCAGCAGTGGTTTATTAGTGAATAACCAGATTTCAGGATGTCATCTACTAGGTCCGCAGTATTTATTATTTTAAAACCCATCCATAACAAGAAGATTTCTGTCATGTTAACACAAAGCAATGACTACAATAATTATTAGAATAGTATTAACTAGTACTAAAAATTCTATTGCAAATAGTTCATATCAAAGTTCAAAATAAATCTCGAGTCATAAAATTACAGAAGTCATATTATCAATATTTACAGCACTATGTTGCCTTCACACAAACATATTGCAACATACAGGGATTTCTTATCTTAAGGTTAATACGGGGCACTGGTATTATCATGATTACACTAAGAAGGGATATGTATATATTATAGATAAATATTTATAATCCCTAGAAAGTATTCAACTTGTCAATTAAAGTTACAAAAGTGATGATTGCAAATTAATAAAATTTACCACAATCATAATTATTATGAAGTCATAGGTATAGTTTCATTATTTGGAAATCTTAAACTGGATCCAACTTATAGTGAAATTCTGAATATACTGAATACCAATACTGAGTTAAAAATGTTTTAATATAATAACATCAGATTGTTTCATTTATGATCCTTAATTATTGCTTATATCACTGGCGATTTATGTTACCATAAACAATGATGAGTGATACTGTGAGTGTTTGAAAGAGATATCATTTTTGTTTCTGAAGCACATAAGACATTATTAAAAACATTTCAATACACTCTTAACCATTAATATGTTAATATAGTAAAAATTTACAAGTGTCTATTTGGAGCCCTTTATTTTATTAAATGGGAAGCAGAAAGATAACTAATTCAATAAAAGATATGACTCGTCAGGTGAACTTTGGATGTTACTAAGATAATGAAGTAATGTTGATTACTAACATAGTTAAAACCGATGAATGGCTATTTTGCTACTATCTTAGTATACTTCCCCCTATTTAATTACTTGTAAGTAGTTCAATATTTTCACAAAATAAGAAGTTTTACTGGTATTATATTTAATGATCTATAAAAGTTTGCAACTGTTTTTACTGTGTTTTTAGTGTATTTAGGTATGTAAGCATAATAGACAGATAGACAGTTACACATTTTTAATCAACAAGGATTAAATACAAACCTTGTACAGTCACAAGAATATAATTAATGATCCTACCTGTTTTAAAAGAATATAATGTATCAGTTTATAGATAAACAATGACAAATAACTTAAATAATTACACATTAGTCAAACTTTTTATCTAAATACAATGAACTGTTTTTGCTTCATACAGATTTCTGCCTCCACTAGACATTAATGACTTGATGAAAATTTCATCATAGTTGATGAATACTTTATTTAATTAATGCTTCTAGCCATTTTTTCATTTCATCTACTAATTTAAAATGGATGACATTGTAGTGTGTTAATGTCACTAAAGTTTAAGTATGCTAAATACATTATACCAAATTATAAGGATGTATTACGAAATTAAGCAATAATATACAGAAAACAATCAAATTAAATGTCACTGACCGTTTGAGCGCAGATGTGATGATAGACATCCGGTATCGTTGATGGTTTAATTCTTTCAAACATGATGCCTGGAGCTCCCCAACTTCATCCAATTTTGCAACATATTCTCTGTTAAGGGTCTAAACAGAAAAATAAACAAAATCATGTTGTTATTGGAATATCTGTATCAGAATACTCACTAGAGAATTATCATGGACATGCAGCAATTCTGTTGTTTAAATAATCTGCACTAATTACAGGGAAGCTGGGACACCTGCTTATATTTATACAAAGATTCGGAGTGCACTTAAGTGTGTTAGTAGGTTTCTATATACATAAGGAATTTAATTAATGTCATATCTATTATAATATATGAAACTATTGATAAGTAAATTTTTTATCAAGTATGAATTCACTATTTAAAATCGAAAAAGAACTTACCTCGAGCCGTTTGTAATCCGCCAATAAATCTTCCCATTCTTTTTGACACTCCCCGATATCCATATCCAAATGGTTAAAGTAAGTATAATTTAAATACTAATCACAAAACACGACATATACTTGAATTAAAGATGTAAATCTACAAGTTTATTAACTAAAATGAAACGGTCGACTCTCGACCAAAAATGCAAGAAAAATATAAAATCATCAAGTCCAAATGCGACGATGGAATGACATGTTAAATTAACAAATTGACTTTGACAACGGATCAGTCACTTTTCGCCACAGATAATATTTAGTCAAAAACTATAGACCTATATAGAGATAGGGCAATCCTCTATGGAACCAGCTCAATAGCGTAATTTACGGCTATCCCAGAGTCTTTGCTTTGTGGGTGTCTCTATATACATTACGACTTATAATTATGATAGGAACTTGGTCTAAAAAATTTAACCCAACAGCAAGATAAAAATCTTTAAATAAATTACAAGTATGTTCATAGTAACCATCCAATTCAACTAGTTTGCAACTCATTACAGTAGTGATATCAAGGTAATCTTATAGAATAACGACTGCCTATGAATAAGACATTTCAGGGCTCCGTCTCAGAAAACTAAAACTAGGTGTTACTGCTTATGCATACATACATCAAGGCAATATTTGTTGGTCAGAATCAGAATAAAATATTAGATCCACGAAATCAAGATAACACGAGACAATAAACGACTTTTAGCCTTATTGGTAGCAATCCTTGAAATCATGAAATTCGATGTAAATTTACGTTCTCAGGTTATGTCCATAATATATGATCATCTGTATAGGTATTATTAGTTATTTTATGTTACTGTGACACAGCAAATCATTGGGGGTCTTATACGTTAACAGGAAGGTGAAATAAAATGAATAACAAATAAATTACATACTTGATTTATTTACAGAAAATATTAGACCAAATTCTATTT
>DWJZ01006712.1:0-12765 GCA_018249125.1 Asbolis capucinus
TGATGGTAGATATTTTATTAATATTAATTAAATATTTATACAAAATATATATTGAAATAAAACATAAATAAATACAGCATATAATATATATTTATATAAATAAATATAAATTCTCAATAAATACATAAATATAATATATAAGCACACAAAAATATTAAAGTCCACACTTGGATATTATGAACATTATATAACTGCGTTTAAGAAATGCTTTCGCAGACGTTTCTTGAAGGAAAACTTGTTGGGTGCCTCTCTCAACTCGGCAAGGAGTACCGGAGTATTGTTGCCTGTACAGTGAAAGAATAATGGAAAAGGTCACTAAAATGTGGTGAAATATTTATTCTAAGATTAGTGCACGACCGAAGTGTCTTATCATAGGTATCGAAGCATAACTGGAATTTTTCCTTCAGGTAACGTGGAGAATTAGGATCAATAAATATAGAAAACATTGTTAGGAGAATTCTAGAATTACGCCTCTGACGAATTGTGAGCCAATTAAGTTGTCACGAAACTGAGAAATATGATAAAATTTTCGAAGGCCGAAGGTGAAGCGAATACAGTTATTTAGAAGGCGCTCTAGTTTATTCAGAAGTTCTTCGGTCAGGTCTGGGTAACATACAACTCCATAATTAATTATGGACAAAATGAGTGCATTAACAAGCATCACTTTGGTTTTGATAGGAAGAAAGAATTTTAAAACGGTAGAGGGAGCGCAAAGATGTATTAACTTTTTACCACGTCTGAAAAACCTGAATTCGCCAATTCAGTGAGCTGTCAATGTGAATCCTAGATTTTTGAATTATCAACAACAATTACCAACGAAATTCAATGAATATCCCCACTTACCACGTGATAAAGCCCGTACCTGTAGCGTCAATCCACTTAAGTGGTACCTTTATTTAGGCAAAAGGTAATAATTGACATTACTTACTAAGAATGAACCGAAACTACTCTTCTCCTATATGTCTACTTCTCCTAGATTACATTAAGATGACTTCATAAGTGATATCGTCTATAGGCGTGGTGATCTACGCTCGTTGTGAGCGGTGGTGCGGTGATCTGGCCGTGCAGCAAGCCCGCAGCTCGCTGGAGCGCCGCAAGCTACGACCTGTGGCCACCGTCTGCCCCGGCGCCAGGCTCACACACATCGACACTGTCTACATCGCCAGGTAGTACTATACATTTTGAAGGTACACGTTATTAAGTATTTGAGTGTACATACTAATGATCAGTAAATAAAAAACCATCAGCTATCTGTAAGACATCAAAAAATCCTTCATTAGAAATCTTTCGTGTATGATGCAGCAAAAAAGAACCCCAAAAGGCCTAGTAAATTCTTCATTGCAGTAGTCATTGTGTATACGAAAGTAGCAATAATATTGATCTCGAGTTGACGGGTAGCAGGGACCATTCGTCTTAGAGCCGTAGGTGAAAAACCTGTGCAACTGGTTTCTAGTGGTGAACAAGCCAGTCAACTAACAGTATTCAAACACTGTACCTACCTTATTGACTTTTATCAATTACGGCCCACTTTTGAGTATTAGTAAAGAGTTATACCGTTCACACCAAGGGACTAAACGCGAATTTATTCCACACACTGGATGAAAATTCAACGAGAGTCAATATGACCTCATGAGGCAGTGAACGTGTTAAAATAGTAATTGTAGGCAACACTGACGTTTCATTTATGAGAATGATTTTTTACTTCCAGATGACAGGAAGACGACTCGGATTCGAGTCTTGATCATCTAATCGATATCGAAGAAGAGGTTCTGAACGCTAACGCTAACGAGTAACAAGCATAAAGGTCGACGCCATTATGCATCTATTTTCATTATTCATTCATCTCTTTCCATTCAAGTCTCACCTGGATCTCATACTAAATAATTGTACCATTCGTTAATTTTAGCTACTACTACATACCTACTTATATCCTTAAATGAAGTACATACCAATTTGCTTGTTGGTAGTTAAATATATTATGAACATTCGCTGTTTTGCGCGTAACTTTTACTACATATATTGCTAGAAAGCCACTTGGAGTCAGTTGTTGATCGAGAACTTATTTAAACGCGTTCGCGCAATTTTAAATTGTTTTCATACCGTAGAGTATAGTAATAATGATCATAGTTAATAAGCGCTCGTCAATTTCTACTTCTGCTATTACTTCGAAAAGCTTTTTAATGAGAAGACCGTGCAAGGAGCGCACCAGCAGAACGCTCCTCGTTTGTAGATACCTATTTGATTTTTTAAAGCATTTACCTTTTGAGTCCAATAAAACTAAATATAGCGGCTCACGTGATAGTTAAGCGGAACTAGCTTTTCCAGAATACTTAGTAATATTTTTAATACCTAAACCCGTAACATTCCATAATAACAACAAATAATAAATACTTACAATTAGTAATATAGTACACAATGATGGAGTAGATACTGCAATATGTTCTGTTAACAAATCCAAATCGTCCGTCCATTGTGCCGCGGATTGCAAGTGCATTAGCGTCATTAGTTCTTAGAATATAATAATAAAATACATTTAGATTTTGATTACATGATTTTGGGTGTTGATTAGATTGGTGCTTTGCAATATATTTATTGTAGGATATGTCGAGTAGTCGAAGGTAGATAATTTAACATTTTGCGGTTATTGCTAGTGGTAGATCATTTATTGTACTAACTTCTACACATTAGCTTCCTTGATAAAAACTTAATAAGAGAATACATACCTACAATGAATGCACATGTACTTAATTCATGTACCTAATTATTAATCAGGACGCAACCAGAACAGGCAGGCGTTACTTAGGATACCAATAAAACGTACTCGTTAATTAGAATACAAACCATTTTGCCTTCGTAGATATTTATTTATAAGTACTATCGTGATCTATCTAGTACCATTAAGCTATTTACAATGTACATACTAAACAAGCTATTGCATTTGTTAAAAATTCATAATTCGTTTTGCTAAATATTTTAAACCTTTGAAACGTTTATATATAGATATCAACTAATGACCTCTGTATGAAATTACTACTAGGAATTGATTGTTCCTTGCTTTTAGTATGCACTATATGTATTTAATTATAACATATACCAATATATAATTTCTAAATCTTATGAATTGTAAATGTAATATTTTTTTGAAAATTATTATAAGACTAGAGAAAATGAAATTTTGAATGAAATGAAAAATAAACTTTCGACAGGTTAAAAAAAATAGCATAGTGTATATAGAAAATATAGAAAGTGCACATTCCGCAAATGTACAAAATATTTGACTTGTATCGGCCTAGAGGAAATCTGTTTGCAATATAATAAGATTGACTATTAACAGTTTAGTTATTGCATTATTTCTGAATTTTATCATATTATATATACATATGTATATGTATATACATACATATGTATATGTATAAAATTATATATAAAATATAATATATATATATATGTAACCATGTAAAGCCAAAACTATACCCTTCTTAAAAAAGAAGAGAAGAAGAAAATACAATACAAAATAGTTAATAGTCAATTATTGTCTGCTGTTTGCTATAATTAAATAAAAGTGGTTTAACCGACACCATGTATTTTATTACATCACTTTACATTTAAATGGACAGGGTGTTTTTACTTCTCCAACAAAAACATTCTGTAAATTTGTTCCGCCTTGTTGTCGTCGAAAGATAAACTCATTTTCACTTCTATAACTTCTTTGAACCCCTCAGCTACAGTCGGCTCAATGTACTTTCCTCTGAAATAAATAATATTATATTAACCACTGGCTTATAACATAAAAAATGAACTTAAAATAGTCTTAATTATTAGCTATTAAAAATAGTATAATTAGAATAAAAATTGTCTTAAAATGTAACTATACTAACAGTAGTAACATTCGAACGCATATTTTTTATAATGTTAGCGGACAAACACGCAGACAGGTCACCTCATAGTAACTGACCGCCGTCTTTGAACGTTATCAACAACAAGTGTGTCGCCAACTCCTTTCCGACTAGGAAATAGGTGGTAGATCTACTTCTGGAATTTGGTAAAACAGAGAAAGAAGGAAAGGAGTATATCAATGAAGCAAGCTGGGTCAATAATAGCCCCAACAGACCCAAGACACACCCAACAACAAACTGCTTTAGGGTAAATGACAGAAAAAATGGAAGGAGATAACCAAAACGTAGGGAGAAAGCAGAAGAAGACCTGTCTCTTTTACTCAGACTATAAACTATTTCTGTACTAAACTTTATTCCAATCCACTCAGCAGTCTCTCCGTCCATCCAGACATATTCAAAAATGTTTGCATTTATATTATTTTTGTAAACTTACTTGAACGTATTAAAAACAATGTCATTAACAGGAACATGATTTATTTTCATGATCTCTCTGAACTTGTTATTATGTTGGGCGTGGGCTTTAGTAGTGGCCATGTTAGCACAGCGACACTCCACCTTCATCTGGTTGGCGAGCGCCGTCCAGCGCGCGCGGGACTCGCACTCCGGGTTCGTGCTGTCTACTATTACGCTTTTACCTCTCTAAAACAGAGAATAGGAAAAATGTGCGGCTAAGGCCAAGCACGGTCCCCATACCTCATACATTTTTAATATTAGGAGGATGATAATTAAACTTTTATTGATTATAATAAAAATATTAAACCACTATTTCGTTATTATATTTAAACATGCGAAAAATATTCCCATCCAAAACAGACTGAATGCCACGCATTGATTTTATGGGATATCGACAATTATCTGAGATTGTAGTTCACCCGTGGCATACTAGAGGTCACTTGGCATTGAACCTTGAAACAAACGGATGGAAGAACAGTGAAGTGCCAAAAATAAAGATATCTCCGTAACTTAATTTAAAATTTTCGATGTGGCAACTAATGACAAATAATACTTGTGTTTTTACTAGCCCAAAGACCATTCGTCTTTCAAATTATTACCTGGCACGGCGGATAATTGAAGATGGGACCATTCGCTTTGCATGCAGTCACTACCAGCTACCCTATAGGTTGTCAGTTCAAGATAAAGTCGCAGGTAAAGATAAAATTAGAGCACATTTTAAAAATGATCACTATCATATGAAGCACAGATAGTTAATAGAATTTACCTCCAAAATCTTAGTTGCCGCTGCAATGCACTTCTGCCATGTTCCAAGCACATCTCTGCAAACAGTTTCATATTGGAAACCAGATTTTTTCTCTATTTGTTTCGCTACAAACGACTTTCCACTTCCAGGATAGCCTACAAAGACTAGAATCTGGAATAGACATAAAATACTTTCATAGAAATAAAAAAAAATAACATATGATCAATAAGCAGCATCAACAATATAACATAAGAAACATTTATTTATAAATTGATACAATTTGATCGAAAATAATTATTAAATTCTATAATTTAACTGTATTAGTCACAGAAAACTGCCATTAACCAATGACTTTAAATTTTGAATATTCCTTAATAACTACTGACCTCTTTCTCCTTCCCGATCAATCTATCATTAAATGGTTCAGATATATATTCCATTGGAATAAAATCTGGTTTGCTGTACTGTATATTCTTTAATGGATGGCCGAGGAAAAACTGTTCTGGTAAATAAAATTTGAGGCCTAAGTTTTCCGCAAAAAGTTTGTCAGCCATAGAATGATCTTTCTTTTTTCCGGGAGCCCAGTTGGCGAGCCTGCCTGCAGCATCACCACAGTAAAAACTATTATCCATGTCAATTGCTATAGAGTCATTTTTCTGAAAATAAAGTGATATAATAGGCAGACGGCCAGTTGATATCATTGGACAGTTTGAGTATTGTATCAAAATAGGTCAGACATAAAAACACCAAACAGTTGGGTTAACTTACCACCACTCTACTAGCCTTCAAAATTTTATACCTTGTCAGTGTTAGGAGAGACCTGTGCCCACGAGAAGGTTATTAATAGGTAATAAAGTGGAATGTTGGATTGAAGTGCCGTAATATAAATGTTGAAGGTTTGCAGTCTTTCCAACTTACTAAATTATGAAATATACACTACCAGAATGTATACTGGGGAAAACAAGCCCCACAACAGTGTACTGCATAGTTCTGGAGGAAGAAGTCTCAAACAGAAGTACTATTATAAAAATATCTATAACATGAAATTATTGCAAGACAACATACCTGTTCAGTTAAAGTGTTCCACATGCCTGTCATTGGTTTCCTATAAAATCCTCTCGTTGTTGCAATATATACTTGAATAGGAACTTTAATTTCTTTTACAACATTTTCTATTTTCTTCTTGAAGTCTTCTATTTTAACTCGACCATTCCCAATGGGTGCTTGGTTACTTAAAATGATAACTTTATATCCTAGTTTCAATTGTTCAGCTAACTTCTGAGACACAGATGGAAATGCTATCTGCCAATCATAAGTATCTACGGGATGTACTTTACCAGATTTTGTCTTAATTAAGGTTCCGTCCATGTCAAAAGCTGCTATTTTAGAACTAGCCTTCACTCCTTTAGATGTGTAAATATACAATTCACCATTATCAATCTGTTCCCAACTGTCTGCAGCGGCTTCCTTCAATTCAACCTGCTCCGTCACTTGTGAATCAGATCTCTTCATTTTTTTATGTGAAAGGATTTCTTCTTCCAGTTTTCGTTTATTGTTTGTTTTTACTTCACAGTTATCAGGTGGTGGTTCAAATTCAATAATATGGATGTACTGATTCAACAACACTTCAATCCGACTTCCATGGCTGACCTTGAATACATTATCCTTCTTTAAGGCAAATCCATCTAATCCAGATGGATTTACTCCTAACTGTTTAACCTCAACTAAGCAGTTCTCACAATCAGCTGTCAGACTAACTGGAAGTAAATGATAGTTTATATAAACAGGAATTAAGGTTAGGATAGATGTTATTCTCGATCAATTAGATACACTTACTTTGATTTCGTGAGCAAGATTGATCCTTGATCTTAGTGAACTTACTACGACCTACTAGGGTTTCTACATTGTGTGGAAGTGCAATAGGCGCATGCGAATCTAGCAGACACCTCAGGAAACATTGCCGAATCATAATAAACGATACTACATTTAAACGTTACTGCTCTACAAGAATTTTACAAATCAATTGCGATGTTTTCCAATTCCCAAATTGAACTTGTCTATTTGGAAGATAAAATAAAATTTATTTAAAATAAAAGCATTTTGAACATCCTCGCATTTGTTAAACAGCTGATTTCATGAATAACAGAATAACACTACTCCTACCGGAGGCTGATTTTGATTGTTTTTTGACAGTTATAAATGACAACAAGCAGAAGTAATTGTTCAGCTTTATAAAGTCCATTCAAAGGAAGTAACACCCAACCAGGGTTCGCATCGAAAAAACGAGCCGAGTGAGAGATGCAGTACTGATGCTATGTGTCTCTTTCAAATAGGGTTACAATATGATTTTTGAATATCATGAGACAAATTTTTATGTATCTGCCTATATTTATAATATGTAATGTTATAAAAGTGAAAGTAGCTCTGTGTGTCTGTATCGTACAAAAGGGATTGGTGGGCCCACGACAAAACCACTAAAACAGGGTTGACCCTGGTTGATATGTTATAATTGGTAACCTAAACACGACTATTTAATTACATAGACCTAATAAATTAGAGCGCTTCAGCTTTGATACTTTGAAAGAAGTCACAAGTCAGTCAATCCAGTCAAGGGATTTGGGGTTCCCCCAAAGATTAAACGAATTGTCTTCTTTTACTAAACACTAGGAAATATATTAATTAAGGGGCCAAGAGAATTAATACTTACGTGATTCGTAGTCTGACCTCCGACTCAATATATACAGCGAGTGATAGCCAGCACAAGATAGTTGTTGCATCCAAAAAACTATCACATCCATTCGGTGACAATATATATTAAATAATAATAATATCGTTGGACAACACACACACGGCCAGCTGATTCCAAACTAAGCGTTAGCTTGTGCTATCAGATACCTGATAAACATACATATATACCTTTAAATACATACTTCTATTACACACCCAGACACATAGAACAAACATTCCTGCTCATCATAGAAAAGTGTGACCTGGGTGGGAATCGAACTCACGACCTGCGGTGTAGTGGTCAGATTCACTAACCACTAGACCAACGACTCGACGGCTTTTTTTAATCCTCTCAATTTTTTGACGCTTAAACTGCTAAATCATTTTTATACAAAGGTAGAATAGAACTTGCAAAAAATATAGCCAATTTTTATGGTAAAAAAATATTTATCGGAGCAGAATAGGGAATGCAAAATCCCCTCACCTTATTGTCGTTATTCGTACTATTTTCTTCGTATTTCTTCGTTATTCAGAAAACTGTACCTAATATGAATACAGTAATTAATAGGATCTACCGGGATCAGACAAAATAATTTATGGTCAACATATTTGTTACATTTATTAATGTTATTTTTAGCTTATATATGAAATATTACACCCATGATAAATTACACTCATTGTAAGATTCACTTGAATAAATGAAACAGTTTTTTGCCATTTTAACCCCTGGATTATCAAGCATTTTATTAAAAAACCACATAGTACCACGTACAAAATGTAATAATAATTTTCCACCATGACGCTTTTATAAAACGTTACCATACTTAAATAGAATAGCCTAACAGTGGGTATGCAAAATTAAAGAAAAGGACACATGCCTCGGCTGTGGCTATCTCTCTCTGTCCGGGTTTGGTTTGCAAGATATAGAATAGAAAATATGCTTTACTGCTATACAATAGAATAAGTTTTTACAATTTTCTCAAGTACGATGTTCTCCTCTAACAGATCCATTGTCTACGTACGACCCTGACCAATTGCCAGACTGACGTGTTAATCTGTCTTGTCGAGTTGTCCATTTGACAAAACGTCGACGTCTTCGACAAACCACTGATCTAAACCAACCGAAAGGTTGGATTACGGAATGTCGTTTACATTTTCGTGAACAAAGTTTGTACGGAATTGTTTAATAAAAAACGATTTACATGAGGCAAGAGTGAATTGTCAAACTATAAAGTTATTATAAATATTTCGAGAGCTAATTTATTAAAGCAAAGATTAAGGTGAAAAATTATAAGAAAATATCATTGACGTGTATTTGTTTGGTTGGTTATTAAATAATTCAGTGTTATAATTAATTATAATTTTAAGGCTATACTGTCGGTTATAATGTCTTTAACAAAAAGAAAGAGATCATTAGAAAAGGAGCAATTATTGGAGAACGGTGAAACGGCCCCAAACTCTGGGTCAAGCAATATTAAAGGTGATGAGCTGAATATTGCAGTACTGTTATTTCTGTACACTTTCCAAGGTATTCCACTCGGTCTGGCTGGAGCGGTGCCTATGTTATTACAAAACCGTGGCATTACATATACTCAACAAGTAAGTTGTTTCTTTTTAATCGGTCTTCCTTATTATTATACAGTGTTCCATTAGAGAAATATCTCAATAGCTTGAATTCCAAGTCATTATTCGTTCAGCTCCCAGGTATATTGCTTTTCTAAAAATGAAAGCCATAGCTGTTCTGTTCAGAATAGATTTTTACATGTTTCAAAGGGCTATATATAATTAAACACTTGATATATATTCAATCTTCATTTTATTGCAGGCTGAGTTCAGTTTTGTATTCTGGCCATTCAGCGTCAAGCTGCTATGGGCACCTGTAGTAGATGCTATATTTTGGCCAGAGTTTGGCCGAAGGAAGACATGGCTTGTGCCTGTCCAGTACATGATAGGATTTGTGATGATCATAATGTCCAATGGTATTACCGACTGGCTTGGATCCAAGGAAGTGGCTCCATCGATGATGTACTTGACAATTTCATTTGTTTTCTTGAATTTTCTGGCTGCTACACAAGATATAGCAGTTGATGGATGGGCCTTGACAATGCTGAAAAGGTAAATAATATTTATATATGCAAAAACTCAGTCACATCAGTGGTGCATCTGTACTTGAACCAACTACGATCTGGAATAAATGTAAACAAACAACAAAAAATCTTTTAAAGGGTTTTCACCAACTTATATAAATGAAGGGTTTTTCCACTAAAGTATTCATTATATTTTTGAAAATTTAACTAATCAAGTATTGATCAAAGAACAAGTAGAAACTACAAATCAATATAGTCATACCGGTCATAAAAAAAAATTACAACACACAGCATCATTCACAAATTCATACTCTGACATCCTTAATATCGTGAAGGAGGATATACTTTTATAAATTATTGATTTTTATTATAACACACTATGCATTTGTCACCAAGCAAATAGCATGATTTTGTTTTTAAAAATGTAATGATATAAAAGAGTACAAACAACTGATAACACAACAAAAACTTTAATTCTCCTGTTTGTCACAGGTTACTAGGCAATGGTTTGTTATTAAACATTCCAGATTGAATTTGCACAGAGTATAGAGTGTATGCAATCAAGGAGGATGCTCTCATCTGCCACTAATTTCCACAATACATTTTTTGTGTCCAAAAAATCTATTATTGAATTGTAATGACTAAAATACATTCAGTGATAATAGATTGTATTCTAATGCCTCAATTATAATGCCATAATTTGCAATTTTATTTCAGATGCAATGTGGGTCATGCATCAACCTGCAATACAGTGGGCCAAACAGCTGGGTATTTCCTTGGCTATGTGTTGTTCCTAGCTTTAGAATCTCCCTACTTTTGTAATAAGTATCTTCGTTCTGAACCAGAGGAAACAGGTCTAGTTACCCTCTCCAGTTTCCTCTTCTTCTGGGGTTTGGTATTCATATTAACTACAACTTTAGTTGCAATATTTAAACATGAACAGAATGATATAGCAAATGGGGAAGCTCCTGCTAGAGGCGTGAGTGATGTAGTGAAAGCATACAAGCAACTATATACTATTATCAAGCTACCAGCTGTTAAGACTTTGGTTTTGGTGCTCTTCACAGCAAAGGTAAATTTACAGAGTATTTTTTTTTAATTCAATGATCTAGTGTCAAATTAAAGATGCAGTAGATTTTATTATTTTTCCACATCATTTTGATGGTCACTATATCATTTGAATTTATCTGCATACTGTGTCCATTCATTGATTTTGCTGCTTCAATATCCATCACTACACTGAATGCTGATTGCTGTGTAGATTAAGCAACTTTGCTATGAAAGTAGCTCAAAGATTGCCATAAAATTGCAACAACAGTAAACATAGCAACTATCAACTTTTTACAGGAAACTTTTAAAATGTTGATGGTTGTCTCAACTTGTTTCTCCATGTGTAAAGCGCCTAAGCAAACAAACAAGCAGATGGCAATGTAACCTGCTAAACATATACTTAATTGGGAGTATTTGAAAGTCATGCATTCTATGAAATTTTATTGATATGATTTTGTTCAATAAATTACATAATGTCATTTAAGTTAAAATAATTGATTGTTGTAGCTTGGTTTCTCTGCAAGTGATGCAGTGTCTGGATTAAAACTCGTAGAAGCAGGAGTCCCAAGGGAAGACATGGCTCTTCTTGCAGTTCCATTGGTTCCAGTACAAATATTGATGCCTGTGGTGAGTACTTCAGAAAACTTCTTGTCACAGGCCACAAACTTTTTTGTTACATCGACATTCTTTACAGGATTTAATTTGTTCAAATTGAACATGTATTGTCCACTTATCCTTTATATAATATTCCACTGGTTTCAGATACTGGCAAAGCATACAACAGGACCAGAACCCCTCTCGCTGTGGGTGCGAGCGTACCCCCTGCGGCTGTTGGTGGGCCCGCTGGTAGCACTACTGGTGGCCCTCACTCCCAGTTGGCTGGGGGACGCAGGACCGTCATACTTCTACCTATTCGTACTCATGGTCTTGTATGTATTTCATCAGGTTAGTTATGGATTATCTTTTCTTAGTAAAAATTAGAAAGTTAGTTCTGAAATTTTATGATATGTTGAGAAAAATATGTATGACAGTGTGTGTGTAATGATTTTAAAATGTCATCAAGATAACTAAAAGATATGATAGCAAGCCCGCACCGACCTCTTTACGTTTTGCCACTAATAGTTGCCGCCACCCATCCTCCTACCGAGGCGCAAATATCGCATAAAAAAATATCGCATTTATATCTCAGTAAATTTTAGTAATATGACAATAAATACAGAATGTAGATAAGTAGTACTTCTCCAAGAAATTGTAGTCGATATCGTAATTATAACATTCTTAATATTTAGCTAAAAAAACTCAAATTCCTTGCTTAACAGTTTAGAAGTGTATGATAGTAACGTGTTGTGTAGCACAGAAATTCCTAATTTTATTTTCTTATACACCACTTTCAAAATTTGTCGGGTGTCCATGAATCCCCTGCTCTTAGGTTTTTAAAACAAGCCAACATTATTATATAATTCGATAAAGTTACGTGGACTGGGGGTTTATAAGTTTTAACCTCTATCATTTTACGTGAGTTACCCGCGGACCAGCGCGAGTCCAGCTAGACCACAGGGAATCACTGGTATTAATTAAACCGACATGGATTCAGCTGCAGTTTTCTCGGTAGCAAGTAATAAACATGTTGATTTCCTTACCTCACTCACACCATAATAATATGTATTTATTTTATTTATTTAAACTTCATTGACCACTATATTTATTGCGGTACAATTGGCGAGGTTAATGCATAATGCATTATCTACTAGCTAACCAGTAGGCCAAACAGATATACACGAAAAGCGGTATGGTGCGAGTATCACCT
>DWJZ01006713.1:0-12764 GCA_018249125.1 Asbolis capucinus
ACGATTACACAGCCTTAATGGTCTAGGCAGTCTATAGAATTCCTTTTTTGTTGTTATCGAGGGGGAAACCTTCAAAAGGTCCCGGGCACTTTGGGAGAAGAACCTGGGTATGGGGGATTTTTACCCACTAAAACCCCCCCGGTGGCCTACCTCAGCGTTTGGTAAGGACTCCGGGATCTCAGAGGAACACGACGGGAGTCCTCAGCGTGATGCCCCATTCAGGCTCATCTCTGAGTATTTTACTCTACGACACTATGTGGCAACACACACAGCATCGTCTTTCCCGGGGTCGCTTGCTGGACGATTTGAGCTCCCACTCTTCTCGCCCACGACCCCGAAAGTCTATAGAACTCTTAGGTATTTTTTTAAATACCGGATTACACATATCAGTAGAAAAACCCTGCTAAAAATATTTAATTAAACAATGTATTTATTTATGAGTATAAAATAAACGCCTATTTTTTACATTTGTAGACTAGATTTGTGTTCGTGATGTGTTACACGTATGGTATTATATTTATCAACTATTCGAGTGTTCTATAAAGTAATGTTGGACGTTAGAAAAACCTACTCATTATCAACGGGTTTTAGATTGCTTTGACATTAAATCATAGTGGTGAGTTCTGATATATCCTAGACTTGAATTTTTAGGGCTTTATAGTTCTTTAGAAACCCTTATTATTTTATGTCACTTCGTTGGTTAGGCCATACTGTTTACTAAGTGCGCGATGTTATTTAATAAAAGCTACGGACTAAGGACTCCTTCTTTGTATCTGTTTTTATAAGGTTTAATAAATGTGTCAGTGTTTTTATGTATTTTTATACTTTAATAAGGTACTTTGTTTTTAATTTATATCTGAACATTTGGCATAGAGATATTCAATAAAAATGGGAATCAGACCAGACAAAACTTGACAATAAACCATATGTGACAAAGTATCAAAATGAACATACAGGTTAAGTTGCTACAAATTATGACCTTGTTTCGTTGGTAATTATTCTATGGGCAGTCTCTGGTCTGTCTCCCAGGACAAATATTTACGTTACAGATAAACGTTTTTTTTCGGATGGTGTAGGTTATGTACCGTGTTGTACACATAATCATGGTACAATTGTATGAGTGTGTGATATTAAAAAGTAACAATCGGTACAGCAAACGTCTCTAAATACAGAGCAATATTCGCTTGAACTTGACACGAATAAGACAGTACGAGTTTAACCTATTGCAACATTAATACTGCTTGTATTAATTTGCGCGCTCACGTTCCATACAATTCAATGAAGTGGATGACCTTACTGCTGCAGGAAGAGTTAGGAATCTGTAGGTCACTGTCGATACAAGGGTAAGATCACGTTGTTCATGTTGAAATTGATTGGCTATTTTATTATGGTTGGTTAAGAATAGCCTTGCGGATTGCTGTGACTGCCGACGAGGGTCGTGTTGAATTCACGGTGTGTGTCAGATGATTGTTTGTTCTGGGTTTATGGGTGTTGTTGTCATTTAGTTTGCTGATTGTCTAAATTTTATAGTGAGTTATAAGAGGTTATGTCTTTAAAATAGCTTCATGGTTCACTTATGGACCATGCATCTAGGGGCAACTTTTTCTGGAAAAACCCTAGTCCAATCCACCTTAAATCCTTAAATTAGATACTGCTAGCAATGTACTGATTTGTAGTTGTATTTTTTACATTATTTGGGTTCTATTAATTACAAACATGTGATCGTATCTCCCAAATATTTTTCATGTAGAGACAGCGATAACAAATTATTTTTTGTATTGATATTCATTAAACCTCGAACATGTAAAGAATTGTACTTATATTTTATTATAGTTTAGATAGATGAAATGAAATACAGCTATATTGGCTATACACAATAATCTAATCTGCTTATGTAGATTTCAGTTTGTTTTGTAATTTAGGTCATTGAACTTGTTTGTTAATATGTCAAGCATTTGTGATTGCTCGAAGACATACCTAACGATTGATTTGATAGTCAATGGAGAAATAATTAACTTAATATTAAAAGTTAATAATTAATTAGTATTTCTTTTTGTTACATGTCGAAGTTATTCGACAAACGTTTTATTTTAGATATAAAAAAGTTTTATTAATTTAGCGTAAGGTGCTAATTTTATTATTTTTTTAACTAATGAACAGTAATAGTCCCGGTCCATTTTTTTCACATGATTTTTCAAAATTATTCGTGGGTACCATCTTTTTCTCGTACAAAAAATCTTGCTTGGTAACAGAGTTGGCAAGGAAACATTGTCAACAGCACCTCAGGAAACATTATGATACCAAACAATGTGACCGTAAATATTAATTTCATTTCATCGTCCTGAGAATAATTAAGTAGGAATTGTCAGTGGCCGCAGTAAATTCTATTGTTTGGTTACTCTGACAAAAATGTTGAGCAGTGTTGGCCTAAGGAAAATAGAACATATTAAACTTTTTCATAGTAAAGTATTATTACTATGAAAAAGTTTAATTTGTAGTAATTATACTTTAATTTAATCCAACAATTCGCATACTTTTTTTGTTGACTGTAAATATGGCTCTCGTTGTCGCTATTCATGTTGAATTACAAGCACAGCGATAACTAGAGCCTTTAATGTGACACGATAAGCTATATAGCCACTCGTTTACGTGGCTTGCCGTTTATCTACAAGTGTACAAACCTTGTGTTTCTCATGTATGATTTCATACTTTTAGTTTTCACACAAATCTGATTTTTTTGTATTAAAAATATACTTTATTCCTGATAGCTCTGTGAATGTTTTAAGAAACGTATATTGAAAATCATTTTATTCAAATTAACAGAAAAAAGTAGCTATTGTGACATAACTGTAACAATTAGACATTTGGTATCGAGGACGTATTTGAAGATAATGATTTTGAATAGAATGAAGAACGATTTTTTCAAATCGGTCTAGTAGTTCCGCAGACTTTTCATTAAAAAAAAAACTACCAAAAAAAACAAATCTTCCCTTTTTATAATATTAGTAAAGATTGTAGTATGTAATTGTGATGTTAAAAATAACAATTAAACCTCAAACCTTAGCCATTCGAAATATATAACAGAATCCTTTCTTAATAAAAAATAATATACAAGAACCTGGATATTGTCGAATATTTTAGGTAACTTCAGACTGATATAGATAAAACTATATTTTCAATTATCTCGTTACAAATATTGTGCCACTGAATTAAACAACGTCGTTTAATATGAATATTATTTATTACATGAGAACTATAAAAGATTTTGCCGAATATAGTCGATGGATGAGATTTGATAATTTTATACTATCCAATAATATTTTGGATAATATGAATGAAATCAATTATGTATTTAAGGTGTTACTATACTGAGTTTTATATATGTTTATATGTATAATTCTTCTTGTCAACCCATCACGACCCGCTATTGAGCACGGGTTTCTTCTCTGAATGAGAAGGTTAAGGCCATAGTCCAAAACGCTAGCCAAGTGCGGATTGACAGACTTAACACACCTTTTAATTTTGCAAACTCCCCAGCATGCAGGTTCACGATGTTTTCTCTCGACGTTATAGCGAGTAACATTTAAATACTTAATACGCACGTCCGAAAAGTCAGAAATGCGCGCCCTGGGATTCGAACCCGGACCCCCCGAGTAGGAGGCCGAATTCTTAACCACTAGGCTATCACCGCTTGGCATATGTATCTTATAAAATATAATAGCCATGTATCAAATATTGATGCACAATTTTCAACACTACCGATTTTAAAATGTTTTATTCACGTAATAGAGTTATTATCATTTAATGTTTAATCAAGAATCTTTTCAAAATTTACAAATCTATAGTTTAGTACTATGTAGGACTGTGGCGTGAAAAGAGTTTCTTTCAACTTTTGTTCATTTTTTTTGGACTTTTTCAACTTTTAATTGGACTTCAATTTGTTCCCTGTGTGTGGATAGTACTGGATACACAGACTTTATAAAGACAAAGTCGTTGGCAATATCTGTAAAACAAGATTGAGAAACAAGTTTCTGCATTCGCATTGCAGTTCAATTTGAGGAATGGAGTTTGTTTTCGAAAATCGTTTTAAAATTAATTTGTATTGGCTAACGTCCAAAAACACCCGGCTTTGTCCCAGAAATTGGTATCAGTGACCCTGAGGAGAGCGGGCAATCTGGCGCTCTGACGCGTGGTCTTTTGATGTTGGGTCTTCATTGAAATAATTGTACATTTTCCACATCATGGCGTTCACACATTTGGGTGGTTTTTCAAAAAATTACAACAATACGTGAAACTAAACTCTCTATTCATTAATGCGTTAAAATACATTAAATATAGAAATAAAAAGATTAGGCACACTATCACAGCTATTGACGCACACCTTTGTTTGTCAATTTCATTAGGTACTGTCAATGACAATTAATCTAGACAGCTTAGATTAGAAGTTTGTAAACCCCAGCGCGAAAAAGAAGCTATATTTGTCTATGATAAGTGATAGTGAACTGTTTTTTTGTTGATAAATTTCGTTTTCCCCATTAAATGTCTAACCCACATTCGCGTTGGTAGTTTTTCGGTAATCTATTGCATATGATTCAGGTCAAAAATATCGTCTGCTATTTCTGTTTGTACTAGTGAGATGTTTTAGACCTATGATTAAAGATCTATTGCTGTGTTATGGTCTACTGTCTATCACGGAGACGTAGGGTATCGAATAATGGAAATTTTGGAAATTGACTATTACTTATAGCATTTTCAATGGTGGTCAACTGTACTGAGCTTTGACAGAAATGCCTTTTCTGTTAGCGTTCACGCGTTTGTCTAGGCGTGCTTATTCATTTAGACACTTTATCGACATTGATAGGATCATCGTCCACCGTCCCCGATGTAAAGCAAGTGGAAAGTATAATTAAAATTACTTTATAGTAAAATTAAAATAACATTGTTTTAATTAAAAGGTTGGTGCTTGTTATATTGTCTCATATAGATTATAGCGCCATCTGAGTAGTACTTTTTGAGTTGTACCTAATCCGTTATTAATTGACTTCGACTACGTTGATGACGTTTTATATTTATTATTTGACGAAGTCATTTGAAATTGGTTTTTTTTTAATGATGACATAATATTACTAAACGTTTAAACAAAGTTTATTCGTCGTTGCATATAAACCAATGCATATGAAGATAAAATAGCGAATTTTATTTTCGCATCGCGATCGTTGTCAAATATTTAATCACACGGTATCTGCTGATGTGTGCATGAGATCTTTGTCACACGCCTGTCACACTATTTGGTTACCGACTATATTCCCACGTGTTTGTATGATAAGTTGTAACTACAGTACATTCGGGACACGAATTGGGACCAGATGACCTACAAATGTTCGACAGCACAAACAGTCGAATGATTTGTTGCTGGTTCTGGAGAATTGTTGAATGTTACGGTATTTTTTCGGAGAACAAGATTTAGGAAAAACGATTGTGTATTTCTGTTCACAAATGGGAAGTGTTTATAGCCCGGCGCCTTTTTTCGATTGCAAGTAATCGGTAGATGTAGGGTGATAGTTAGTGGTAAAAAATTCATGAGAGGTTCCGTACCTCAGAGGGCACATATCGTTGGTGCCGGTTGCTGTTATTAGATATCAATCGTTAAACCATATTGGAGGCTTTTAGGTGGCATAAAATCTTCCGACACTTGGATTAGCCTCCATCAATCTGCATTGGAACAGCAGGTCTAGACCTCAGTATGAGTCTTTGCTCATATATGAGGGTCTTTACGCACACTCAGTAGTATGCTGTTAATAGTTTGAAGCCAAACATATCCTTCCCGAGGTGACTTGTATTGCATTTATCTTATCTGTTCCTGTACCGTTATCGCAATTTGACCGACATAACACATACGTGCTCATTTACTGCAAAAATCATTGAATCGTGTTATTGTTTCTACAACAATGGATCTTAAATTTCGTTGTTTAATGATAACATACTCATAACATGTGGAATAACATAATATGATAATATTTAAGAAACTGACTGGACATCGTGCTGGGATTTATTTGATACTTGGTTTGACGTATTCGTCCGCGTGAAAACTTATTTTCACGTGCTTACTCCTGCATTATACATCTTAGCATTTTAGTTTTTTTAGTTATATAAGAATGTTCAGTACAATTAAACTCATCAACAATGACGGATGCGTTTTCATAGGCAAAATAGTACTTCGCCCGTACAAAAATTTGGTCCTTCGAGCCGGATATGAGTCAGCTATCTATGAAACCCTTATTTCGCCTTCATACAGTTTGAAGTTTAAGAAACGCTAGACAGACATCTATTTATATTTAATCATAATTCTGATTACCTCGTTTCGTAGTTTTACCATCGACAATGGCGATATTTCATAGAATCTTTAATCTAAGGGATAAAACTCAGATTAAAAATGAACTTATGTTCTTTCTCAATCTAGTCTACCTGTGAACCAAATTTCATCAAAATGTCTTCATGGGTTTAGGTATAACTGACTTTGTGTTATACAGGTTTACGAATGGCAGATTATTTGTCACCCGTTGAAGTTCGTATTTAGAATACTTTAAAACTTAAAAAAATGTTAAAATGTCTATTTTTTTGTTGTCATTTTTTATAGGCTCTCTAAATGTAATTAAGTCCGGCTTTTGTTTTTAAACACGATATAAGGAACAAAAAAGATTAAATAAAATAAATAACCTTGTTTTCACATTACCTAAGGTTTTCAAATTGTGCATTGTTAGTTTTTGTCCTAAGGTTATTTCGTGCAAGCGTTATGTCCTTTAAAACCACTTCCTGGCCGTACCGTACCGTAATCAATTGACAATTTCTCATGCTTGCATTGTTACATGTTTCATTGCTTGCATAATACTTTTGTGATTGCTGAATCATGAATTAAAATATATTCGAGGTCAATACGAAATTGAATACCAAAATTATTAATAATCACATTTTACTAAGGTGTGGTGAAAAAAAGAGAAAAGATCGTACCGCATCAGCTTGTCTCGCTTGTAAGTGTTAAGCAAAAGCGAATGGTAAGCGGAAGAGTGACTGCTAGTGAAAAAAATCTTGACGCTTTCTGGTGGCTTCAAAACTTCTCACGCGTAAGTTGGCCACTATTCCGCATTGAAGCAATATGGTGAATATTCTATGAGGATATACTTCTATGCCTTCTCAGTTGCAAGAAAATAATGTATCAGCGATTCCAAAAGTGGTCTAAGTTGAATCTAGGCAAGAAGACTGGACTGGCCTCAACTACTTCATAAGAAAATCACTTCACTTATTGAAAAAATAACCTAGGAAAAAAATATCAAATGTTATGTTTATTTTTTAAACACAATGTATTTCAGAAGCCTTAACTTTCTAATTTTTAGATTTTTTGGTAAGAACGTATATTTAGTAGAACGTAGAAACGTAGTAGGAAGAAGAAACCTGAACTGGAAAAACCGAAACCAAATAGTTGGAAAGTGGTCTGTGCAAAAAAATCTTTGGGAACCTCTGTGCTATACTATACTCAGTAGTAAACTATTGACGGGTTGCTGCCACTAAAGCGTGGCTTGTCATTATTTGTAATAATAAATATGCGGTGTTTCCACTAAGCGCCTTGGAAGTCGTGAATGTGATTGAAAAGAATGAAGAATGAATCGTTGAATGGATTATTTATTTATTCCATTGTTATTGTGTAAAATGCCTATTGATATACATATTATTTACTATTATTCCTCGTGTATCAGTCTATTTAACCTATTATAATCTCTGTTGCAGGTGTAGAAATTTGTCCGAGTATATGAAAATTGCCGAGAAAGTGAAGGAGTTCTTCCATAACGAAGGCATACATTCGACAACGATACAGCCAGAGTTTGTTGAACTGCCGTTGGATGGTAATGAGGTAAGTTCAATTAAATAAATTTAATTAATTAAATAAGTTTAAGTAAGTTTGAACATCTCTAAAGTTCACTGAACGAATGCTTTTATTAGCATTAACTCCGTCTTTTGTACCAATTTTTTTTTGTTGGCATTAATAAAGTATAATAATAATAAATGTAGTACGTTTTGTTGGATCACGTGATGGCTTTTAAAACTGTAATCAGTACTCACTATTATTTAAAATTATGCTTATAAGCCCGTTACAATTTTATAATGTCTGTGTCTACAATGATGAAAGTTTAAGGTTAGATATCTCACAGATATATGTATACAAATATATACTCTTAAAGATTTTACTTTGTTTTTTTTTTATCTTTATGTTATTAAAATTCCGTCGTCGCTCACCTTTCGTGCTTACTATAATTACCTTAATGACATAATAATGAGGAAAATCGCTCGTGGGGTTCAATCCCCTCTGGATGGTGAATTGTGGCGCTTCACTGCCTAAAAATATCGTTCGATGAGAAATATGTTCTTTCAAAGGTACCATACCTTTCCGAAACGATGGTAGATTAAAAAAAATGTATTGGCCTTTTATAATTGTGGAAAATATCAACATAAATAAATGCTTTGTCTTTAACTTTGTAGATAATAAGCGGGGCCTCCGCTGAAGCGCCGTGCGCGCTGCACTGCCCCCCCAACGACCTCTGCCACAACGCGACGTGCTGCGGGCCCAACCAACAGGTGAGCTACGGGGATGTTCGCATCGAACAATAGGTGTAAAAGCCAAGTAGTTGCTAAGAGTTTTCTTTAATGTATATAATTATGTTTTTTTTAATGTTTATTCATAGTTTTTTTTGTAGTCTCATATAATATTTAAATTATAGGCATAATCGAGAGGTTATGCAAATAATGAAAAGATTTATTACTATAATTTTACATTAGATTTTGTAGAAGTAAAAGGGATACCTGTGAAAATTTAGATTCAAAATTATATCTTAAGCTGAGTTTCCCACGGTGCGTTATTGTACGAACAGCCGACAGCTTCGCATCGTACTTTGTCCCACAGTGCGTGTTTGATCTTAAACGTCTATGTAATTTTGAGCTCTGATACTAATACGGTTAAAGTATAATATAATTTTTGATCCGACGCACGTGTATGGGAGCATTTGTCGTTTTATATGAACGCTGCGGCGCAGCTTTTCTGTAAAATAATGGACCGTGAGAAACACTTGTTTTGGAAACTAAAAAAAGCCAAATTAAACAGTCAGCTGCTCTGTTAAGTGGAATTTGCTTTATGATAGTAAAAGACAGCAAACATTCCAAGTAGGAGAGAAAGTTAATAATTTCTATAATAACATCTTTTGTTCAGATAGGGATTATAGATTTAGGTTTAGTAGGTACATAGAGTAGGGAATGGAAATTAAGTAAAATAAAAATTTTCACTTACCACTCTTATACTTGACACCGCGTTTAACTCAAAAAGTATTTGAAATCCATAAGTATTGACAGGCCGGTTGGTCTAGTAGGTAGTGAACCTGACTGCTACACCGAAGGTCGTGGGTTCGATTCCCACCCAGTTCAAACTTTTCTGTGATAATCAGGAATGTTAGTTCTATGTAAATGCATGTGTATGTGTAAATATCTATATAAGTTTGTATTCAAAAGTATATATGAATTTTTATCAGTTGTCTGATCACCATTGTACAAGCAGATGCTTATTTTAGGGTCAGATAGTCCTTGTGTGAATGGCTCAAAGATATTTATAACAATTTATTTAAAGTATAAAAATCACTCTGCCTTCGTTTAGCCTAGATTGGTGCGTTTAAAAACTACATTTTTTTAATACTTTTAGTTTCTAAGATATTTATTATGTGATTCTATACAGACATGCATAATTGCTGACAATACATTGTGTTAATACATATTTACTGCACCCGCAGCGAGTGATCGTTCGAATAGAAAATTAGGTCGCATAGTTGAGAGCATTTCTGTTTTGATTAATGTCGCTCTAATTTGTATGATTGCCGTTCGATCAGGTGATATAGTTGTTATTATTGTCTAAAATGGTGAAGGACTAAGTTGTACAGAATAACACATAATGTAAATGAAATTCTAGGTAACATAGCTGGCTTTATATCTGTAAGCAGTACGGTGATCACATTCGTATCTACGGTGAAACGTTTCTGGCAACACATTAGACCAATTGACCTTATATCAAAAACTGCAAATAACACATAATGTATAGGAAGTTCTAGGTAACATAGCTGGCTTTACAGCTTTAAGCAGCACGGTGATCACATTCGTATCTACGGTGAAACGTTTCTGGCAACACATTAGACCGATTTACCGTACATCAATAAAACTGCGCGTACTTATGATATGATGTTGTGAATAATGTAGGGAAAAAAATTTAATTGCAAATCGTGGTGCATTATTTTAATGCTTCCCGCGTTTTTCTTATCTCAATGAATTGAATGAATTTTTCGTTTTAGAATGAATTACATTAAATATTTAGTGAATAGTTCACTTGATATTTTCGGAGGTTGTCGTTTGGTCAGTGTGTTAGATTCACAACAGTGATAATAAAAAGGAAGTGAATAGATCAGGAAGTTATTAACTATCTAAGCGAGATAGAAATAAACAGCATCCTTTACTTCCGGTTGTCGATAAACCGAGCCGAATATAAGGATCTTAAAAAACAAATTATTACTTTATCATTCACAGGACATCATTTACTGACAATGAATATTATAATTATATAATTTTAATGTCACCAGAAAACAGTCCATTGAACAAAATAACATCAAAGAAAAATAAAAGAATGTAATTGAGGATTTTGTCTGACATTTCCGCCTTCCAGATCCTACCGTCTTTTTACTTTTCAGTGACAAATATGTCAAGTATTATTGTCGCTAATAAAAGAAAGATGAATGGAAAACAATTTAGATAATGTAAGTAGTCGTAAACTTGTATTATGTCTAGTGTTGTCCCAGGTACATTACAAATTTTACTCCCTTTCCGTACAACATTTTATTATACATTTGGTTTATATAACTTTACAATTCCATAGTCATTCATTCACTAATATTATAAACTAGAAATTTAAACAAGGAATTGCCATACAAATGTCAACCTATTATCCCACTGTAACAAAGCAGTTTTGTTGGATAAAAAGTATCCTATATCTGTTGTCCTGACATAAGCTACAAACATGCTAAATTTCTTCTAAATAGTTCTATTAGATTCGGAGTTGTCATACTAATTTTAACCTGTTATCCTGCTGGAACAAAGCCTGTTCCTAGGACGATTTTCGAGTTTTAAAAAATGTTTTGGTGTCTATATCGATAACAAAGAAGCCTCCTTGCATCAAAATTTCCAAAAAATACTTAATGTACAGAATTAGCTCTGTTACAGTTTTATTATAAGTATAGATGTGAAAGTTTGTGAGGAGGGATGGATGGATATTTGTTACTCCTTCACGCAAGAAATAGTGAACGGATCTGGATGATATTTATTACGGGGATAGATTGTACTTTTTATCAGTATACTACCAAGAATTCTATCTCTGTGCCAAATTTCATTCTAATATGTTCAGCAGTTTTTGTGTGAAGTAACAAATATACATCCATTCATTCATCCGCAGTTATAATATTAGCCGGATGTATTTTTGAAAGCGTCATTTTTGAAAGATCATGTGTTAGGAAAAAATCTAAATCGAATTCCCCACTTTACCGATTATCCTTATCCACTTATCAATTTTTATAAACATTAGTATCAATATACTGAGATTCTTGTCTGCTGTAAGTACACTTATATCTTAATTGGTCACTCCAACTTCTTTTATTAATACTAAAACATACACATGAATATTTGCAAGTATTATAACGTCAATCAATCATTGCGTTATCTTTTCGTCATAATTGTAGCGATCAAATATCAGAAAAACTATTAATATTAAAGTTAGTTTTTGTCTATTCATCCATTCAGCTTTTAAATGTACATGGGGCACACAAAAAGTTATGCACTTCTAGCTAATCGAAACTGTTTGAATTTCGAATGTTATATTTTTTAAAACGTTGCAACATTCTTGGTAATAAAAATAATAAAATTGGCGGGAAATGATTTGTCAATTGTTTTTTATCACACATCAAAGTTCCACGTACGCAAGGAAAATGGAATTATGTTGAAAAGATTTTAGAGCAATGATTTTTTATGATTTTAAAAAATCTCTCTCCGCGCAAGACTGTGCAGCTCGTCTTCAGAATGCTTTTGGGAGAGAAGCACCTTGTTTGAGCGTTGTAAGGCGATGGTTTGCTGAATTTGAGAGAAGTCGAGTTTCTTTACATAACGAATTTCGTGAAAGGCGGCCTTCAACTGCCGTCAACGAAAATAATGTGGCTATTGTTAAGCGCCTAATTGAAAGAAAACCCGCGGATTACCTATGAGACAATTGGAGGGCTACTAGGGATTGGTATGAGCCAAGTTCAAAAAATTTTACACAAAGAATTAAACGTTCAGAACTTTGTTATCGTTGGATCCCTCGTGAATTGACAGCGGAGTAGAAGCGGGAATGGTGCTCACAAATGCTACTGAAGTACGACCTCGGACATTCTATTGCTGTTTATGACATTGTCACAGGAGACGAAACGTGGATGTATTGTTTTGAACCCGAGAAAAAACAGCAATCTTGTGAATGGGTGTTTGAAAATGAGAAGAGACCAACAAAAGTGAGGCGAGAAACGTTAATAAAAAAATTATCGCGTTCTTCTCAGACACGGGTCCCATCTGCACA
Source organism: Asbolis capucinus (assembly GCA_018249125.1). Lineage (NCBI taxonomy): Eukaryota > Metazoa > Arthropoda > Insecta > Lepidoptera > Hesperiidae > Asbolis > Asbolis capucinus. The sequence goes on from DWJZ01006713.1 coordinate 12,680, forward strand.
ATTCCACTTGAAGATTAAAAGGGTATTAACGCTGAGTGGTATTCTACTATTTGTTTACCTAGGGTCTTACAAAAAACTTGCGAAA
>DWJZ01006714.1:0-12763 GCA_018249125.1 Asbolis capucinus
AATGTAAAACCCGTTCAAAAACTTACGTTTCACAAGTTCATATTTCACTTGAAGGGTTACCGCAATATTTCATGATTATACATTCGACAGGCTTTATGTGCCCTCCTGTACACGGAAAATATAGCTTATCTCGATCACGATTAGTCACTTGCAGTCCATCTAACCCACTGTTGCTTAAATCAGTCGATCACTTCGGATCAATATAAACTACTGAGCTACGAATATTTTAATGTTCGTGTTTCTTATAAAGTATTTCTTTAATACAAAGATTCATGATTTGTACTTATGAGAAATACGGCATACAGTCCTTTCTAGTCGTTTTATAGACATAGGCAATCCAGGTAAGGTCGGAGGTAGTCGGACAAAGACCCGGGTTCGATACCCGATACACGCCTACGAATGTCGTTTATGGGTCTAGACATGCATTAACCTCTTAGTCTTTGGATTGAGGCCAGGCCTCTCTTAACCTACTATCACCAAGAATCAGATTTTATTTGTTACGAATATTCACAGATTGTTTAAACCAAAATATTTTCAAAAATAATCTCAATTTGCAGAAATAATCAGTTACAATTACTATATTTTTTATACTTAACGACATTAATTTATGCATAAAAAAAATATGTGTACCAACTCGTATCTCCACCAATTCGCCCTGGAGCAGCGTGGTGGCCGCTGATGGCTCACTATTAAGCAAGGGTCTCTCCTCATGCTTAGGAGGCCTAGATCTTACTCTACTACGGTGCTCCAATTGATCGAAGATGGATGCTGAAGCCACAGGATGATAAGCTGATAAATTTCCAATATATTCAACTCAAATTGAAATTCTAAACTAGAATTTTTAATAATACGTGCTGTAATATCGATTACTGTTACATTGTATTGCAAAACGTATTTTTTAACATAAAAATGGCGTCACCGCACCTACTGACGCATAGACAAGTATAATACTTAGCATTAACAAATCGTGTGAACTCACATTTGGGTTCCGTCGTTAAGGTTCAAAAATACATTTTTTTTTCAAGTGACATTTAATTAATTACGGACAGCTTTGAGCATGTCCAATTTCTGTCAAATTATATGCATGTGGGTCACATTTAAAGTTGGATTTTAATTCTATTTTAATCTCCAAAGAAAAATTTGTGACATTCAGTAATACGACACCTGTCTTAATTAAATGGTTGTGAAAATCTTCTGTCTATCCTAATATTTGTGGTATTTTTAAAATCATACAAATTAGAAGTGAAAGATATGCTGTTGTAAGGAATTCACATTTTTTTTTACATATTATAAGTTACATGTGTAAAAACCGAATTTATGAGTGGAATTATTCTGTAATTAATGCAGCTCGTCGTGCGTTCTACTGCTTTTGAGTTCGTGCAGAAAATCAGTAACTGAACTTTTAAATGTACCAAAAATACATCATACAAAACAAACCTTAAATTGGAATTTACCTACATAAAAATTAAATATGTAACATACTTCTCAGTTCAAATAAATTGGCTTATCTAAAAGCGATTAAACAAACAGACAGACAAAACAAAGATATAAATTGAATAGTAAAAATACAAGAAGGATTATTTATTACGCTGGGATGTTTTTACAAATTAAGGATAAATAATATGAGGGATAGAATTGGACAAAACCAGTAAAAATAAAGTCATCTACGGAACTCTAACACCGAGTGTCACACTTGACCATTTTTTTGCATTCCGTATGAAATCATTTATTATCGATTCTCGTTTATCTATAAATGGAGAAAAAACAAATTACGTGCCCGGTGATGCAAGTGACCTTTGTGATTAGCAAACCTCATGATCAAGTAACGCAGCGGCTGGAACGTTGGTATGCCGAACTAGAGTGCCAGAGTTCGAATCCCGTATGCACTCCATGTTCAAGTTAGCCTAGAGCATACTCCACCACTCTTCTCCAATGCGGATTGGGGGCGGAGTGGTATTCAATCCAAGTGTCGGAAGTTGTTATGCAACCCGAAGACCTCTGCCGTGCTTAGACGATTGCTATCTAACGATAACAACCGGGACCGAGGGCTCGTGTCCTCCGGAGCACTGAAGCGCTCATAAAATGTTTGCCACAACCGATCACCCATCCTCTTATCGACCGCGCCCGCGGTTTGAACCCTGGCCCTCCCTAGAGGTCAACTATTAAGCAATAACTACTTTGAATGATGAAAGTAATTATTAGACTGGAAGGTAGGAGTGGCCAATCAACACCACGCTGCCACACAATTCCGAGCCCTAATATATCATACTGGTAATACACTTTTAAAGTGAGCGCGATGCATCCCTTGGGATATTGCTACATAAATCTTGGTGGAGACTTATACCTACCTACTAGGGTTGCCACACTCAAAATATCAAAAACTACTGCAATATAAAACTATGAGGAATTTAAGGAGGAATAAAAATAATTTAATTAATGCTTTTGTCTTCCGATTAATAAACAAATTTCTGCGAGTTTTACAATATTCTTGATTGAATTGTATAATAAAATAAATTTACTGGAGGTATAACAGACAGGCCGGTTGGTCTAGTGGTTAGTGAACCTGACTACTACACCGGGGGTCGTGGGTTCGATTGCCACCCAGGTCAAATTTTTCTGTGATGAGCAGGAATGTTTGTTCTGTGTGTCTAGGTGTTGTAATATCTATATAAGTACATATATTTAAAAGTATTTATGTATAATCAGTTGCTTAATTACAATAATACAAGCTAACGCTTAGTTTAAGCTCAGTTGGCCGTGTGTGAATTGTCCAAAGATATATAAATTGTGTTTATTTTTATTTATAACAAAAATTTAATGACGTAGTACATAACATAATGTCCTAACTTGTATAGCTTGTATGTTACCACAATAATGGGCAGTAAAGTGATTAGGTTGAATATGACAACATTATAAATTTCAAAATTTATTTCTATGTTATTTGGTTGAATCTCTCACAGGTATATGTAAAATGAATGACAGATGAATGTTTTTTCTTGGGTTGTAGTAATTATTTGTATTATTTATGCCACCCGTAACACAGCAGAAATTCTAACACTGAGTGCTCAACCACTAATTTCAACCCATAACTACTCCCACTGTTGGGCTCGGGTTTCATCCGACAGTGTGAGGGGAACAGGTCATAGTTCACCACGCTGGCCAATTGCATATTGGTAGACTTTATGGGGCACTCTCAGGAGAGCAGGTTTCCTCATGATGTTTTCGTCCACTGAAACAAAAGATAATTAAGTTAAACGCTTTTCGTATTTATTATTTCCATAAAACATACAAGTTGACAACCCTACTGGCTACTATAGGTATATATTACTATTACAATGTATGCGTCTGGTTGAATCGATTTAGATTCAATGTTAGGTACATGTTTTGATCCATAACTACTAAAACTGATGGACTAACAGAAGAAGTACATGTAAGAAGTATTCTCCTTATTTTCTCAATTTAAAAAAGCACATCAAAATATATTGATATTAAACATAACATCATCATTATAATCAAAGTCAATTAAATACGTTATCAAAATTTATTGATATTAAACATAACATCATCATTATAATCAAAGTCAATTAAATACGTTATCAAAATATATTGATATTAAACATAACATCATCATTATAATCAAAGTCAATTAAATACGTTATATTAATAGGGATGTCTCAAAAACTTACTATCAGATTTCGTTCTATCACATGACAAGTACCAGCTTTAATGTAAAAAAATAATCATCAAAATCGGTACACCCACTAAATAGTTATGCTGTAACAGATATAAACAAGATTTACTGAAAATATTTAAGAAGCACAAGGGTTATTCATAGATTCATAATACAAAGGCACAAAACTTCGTAACTGTATTGATAACAAATGAGGAGTTCCCTTGCCTGGAGCCAATCCTGAACGCAGTATAAGGTCATGCTTTTGTCATCGAAACTGGAACAGTATGTAAAATTCCAGCTTCGTAGTGTAAGAGGAAGTGGGTACAATTAAGAGTATGCTTGCAAAATTTGAACCGTAACATACAAATATACTTATCGGGTTCCGTTTCCGACATACTAACATACAAACGTACACTGCAAGTTAAATAAAAGCTTTTAATAATGAAAATATAGTCGAATTGAGAGAAAAATCCTTTTTAAGTTACTTGACTGGCTGGCCGGTTGGTACCTACAAATTTCAAATTTAAACATAAAATTTATACATCATAGGAACTTAACGAAACAAAAAATCATATATTTTTTTTCTAATTGTATAAATTTAAATCTGTACTTAGTATAATACTTATTCACACGAAAATTGTGTTAATAAGTTGTTTTAACATAAATTAGTGATAAAAGACTAATAAGATAAACAAATGATGTTAATTACTAACTCAAGAGGGCCTTTATATTCAAAAATGTTAAATTAATTCTGTCCTTACTTAGTTCGTTCCTAATCATAAATTTATTTTAATAACATTCGCTATTTCATGACCCGATTGAATTAGCTATTTCTTCAACGTCAGAATTTCTGAAATGCGCAATTTCAAAATTAAATTTATACTAATCAATGTCTTCAACAATTTGCTTGACATTATAGTTTTCAAAGGCTTAAGATCCTTATTAATACGAGCCTATATAACAAGCGATCAAAGTGTGTTACAAGGTACGGAAGTACATTGTACTTCACTTCTATCGGTCATCCATTCAATAACCACTTCCATTGCTCAACTCTATCGATCAGTAACATGTCACATGCCTATTTTCAAAACCATAGTGATGATACGCTGATAAACCACTCGTTATCGATATTTGACACGTGCGATCAACAGAGTTACAATACATAGAAATGGCGCGTCGCTACTGTACCGTATTATTTTGTGTTTTAGAGATTAATAAATAAAATAAAAAAAAAATAAAATTTTTCTTTTGTCACCTGTGTGTTTATGTGTTTTTGGATTCTTTGGAAGCATCATTGACCCTACTTGCTTACAGTATACTGCTTCTTTTCTTTCTTCGTCTTGTCCGCGCTTCTAGATGATGCAACTAGCTGGACTATTACTTTCTTCTTTGGTGATACCTTTATTTGGTGTTGCTGAGGTCCACGGGCGATGGTTTATTTACCATCAAGTGACATGTGTGCTTGTTTGTTGTGATACTTATAGTATCAAAAATGTACAAATTTATAGTAACTTACAACCGATAAATGTATAACTATCACTAAACATTATTTCTATTAAATAACTATAACCATTATCTCTCATTCAAGAACGAGGGTACCGACCAATGACCATGAAGTATAGTATGTATCGGCATAGTGTCACATAATATTAAATATATTATTATTCTGCTACTAAAAAAATATACTAAAGTGCAGAGGTAGGAAAGGTGAAAAGTGTTAAAATATTTCACCACGATTGGTATCGATTCATCACATGTGGTGCGTATTATAAGTTAAATTACTCTAATGTTATGCTAGAAACATCACACCCTATAAGCGTTGTTTATTTATATGTAGTCGATGATATAAAGTAATATATCCGTAATATTAAAATTGAAGTGGTGATAGCCTAGTGGTTAAGAATACGGCCTCCTACTTGGAGGTGTTTCGGGTTCGAATCCCAGGGCGCATTTCTTTCGGAGGCATGTGCGTTTTAAGTATTTTAATGTCACTAACTATAACGGCGAAGGAAAACATTGTGAGGAATTCTGCATGCCGGGGAGTTTGTAAAATTCAAAGATGTGTGAAGTCTGCCAATCAGCACATGGCCAGCCTTAACCTTCTCATTCAGAGAAGAGATCCGTGCTCAATAGCAGGCCGTGATGGTTTGAGTTGAATATAAAAATATCTGGACATCACTTCTACGCGATATCCGTTGTACAGACACAGTTCCAGTATATCGACAGTCGACAACAACATGAATACAATTTGTAAGATAAAATAATGATTAAGGTTGCGAAACATTGCGTCACGAGCAGACCACGGCGCATGATTAAACTTGCAAAAGCAAAATACAGCCGAGTAAAGGTTAGTCGTACTAGTGATGGGACATAGTTTATCGATATTAATTTTAGCGTCTATCTATTAAGGAAGTTATTAATTCAAAGTGCTGCTTGTCGCAGCTTACAAATATTATATTACAATAACAACGAGGATGAGTTTGCGAGTCCTTCAAAGCACGAAAGCGTTCATGAAATATTAGTTACTAACCGTCCTTCGTCCACATAATGACGATGCTTTGCTCAACTTTGCCAGATATCAGATACGCTCGACGCAATGGGAATATTTGGGTTTATGGGATATAATAAATTAATTTACCTATTTGATAACGCTATTAAATAACCTACTTCTTAAAAATCATTTGTTTTAATATTAGGTACTGTTAAGAGCATCAATAAAGTGTTTTGTATATAAATTTAAGAGGAAATATTATTAACCTAAGTATATACCAACGCCGAAGTTATTGTTTTATGATACTTTACCTATATAAAACAAATTATTACTAACATTAACATCTCCAAGGCCTCTTGGAATTTGGAAGTAGGTTAAGGATAAATAAAATCATAATTATAATGTTAAATATGTTTTGTTTAAATGTATTTAATTAGTATTTTAGCACAAACAGTTAAATGAGATTATTCAATTAAGAGAATAATATTTAATTACCAGTCTTAATTTTGCATAATATTATATTGACCTTGACACAAGCAGTCTGTCTCATTAGAGATATTGTATTATGGGACGTTCTTTGCTTTTTATTTACATTTAAAAGACATTAATTATTATTATTAATAGTAACAAATACATATATATATATATATACTATATATATATAAATAATTATATATATATGTAAGTGTATATATATATATATATGTATATATATAACTTGTATACTATACCAAGTAAATTGAAGTGAATGTAAAATTGAATCAGACCAATTACAAATATACAACGTACTAGAACATACATACATATATACGGTTCTAAATCCGATTAATTACAATATCAGTTACATGTCAATTAACATTTGAATAGCGTGTGAATTGTTTAAGTATTATTAGTTATAATTGTAGTTTTCCATAATATTGTTATATTGTACAAGATGACACTGATTATGTTATTAAAATTTATTTAGTTATAATGAGTACAAAGTAATTGTGGAAAACAATTGTTATTAAATAACAGTAGTTTTGTTGTAATTGTAATTGAATAACAGTAGTACTCAATTTAATTTAATTAATAGTTATACTCGTACTTATCACAAGTTAAAAACGCATACTTTCATAAATTTGTGTGAATTGGATAAAATGTGATGATCCATTACTAGTCTTCCATTTAAAACCTATAAATATGTTTTGTATATTATATTAAATCTAAGAGTAAAGTAACGGATAGCTTTGCGCTGTCTAGTGTAAAATACTGTAACTTATTAACCATTAAGTAACTTAAACTCAACTTCATCGCTACCATCAGATGGCATTGGAGAGAAAGGCTAACTTATTTGAAATAAAAACAAAATTTAATCAATATTAAGAAAGAAATTCAAAGAAATGTGGTACTTCTACCTATCATTTCAATATTTCCTAAAATTAACATAAAAACTCAATTTTCCAAAATTAAATATTGATGAATCCTTAGCAAATTTTCATTACAACTGATATGATTGATCAATGCTTACATAATACTGATCATCGTATTTAAAATCTGTTTTAATTTTATCGATATACTTAAAATGCGATCCCATCACTAGGATAACGCTGTACCGATCATTGTCAATTGGATCGTGTTTCGTGACCAAAATATACGTATCCGCTTATTATCTTAATAATTTTGTATAGGCTTGAACAAACTGACTCATTTTTAGTAGAGCCAAGGCTTCACTTAACCGGTTGTTTACAGAAGTAGTTAGCTAATTGATGTTTAACTGTTTGAAATATTGTTAGTAGGTTCTGTTTTGTATCTGGCCAATAATAGCCCATAAGTGAGCACGGATCTCTGATTTAACCAGTGGAGGTCTAGAACATACATAGCCTCTAGTGAGGATTTAAGGAGTTAGTGGTTTATCCAACTATCGGAATAATAAGCTACGTAGTGGGAGGACCGAGAAGGAGGACGGAAAGACCTGAGTGTTCCTCAGCGACTGTGATTTGACGAAATATCTTTATAGAACAGCTTAATGTGTCCTCCGAAGCACGGAAGCGCACAAGAACTGAAAAAAGAGTATTTTTCTGCTCCCAGAGTTTAATAATTCCATAAATCGATAGTGCAGAATCTCTATACTAAATATATACTAAGGAGCGATTTAACTAACCATTAACGACTTAGATTGAGACCGCAACTGCCAATGATGAATTGTTTAAATTTAGAACTTAATTCAATTCTTGCAATTCCATTCCATTACAAGCCTCACATCATTTCCAATCATAGGTTACAACAGTATTAGCAATGATTGAACTGAATTAATGAGAACAAGTTTAATGAACAGAATGACTATATTAATGAAATAATATTACATTATGATTGTGAATAATGATAAAGTTAACGTGAATTCATCATTACAGTGGTTGAAATGGCGTAATTTGGTTAAGTTAGGAATGTTTAACGTTCTTAGCCCGGCCGGCTTGTTTCCACTGGTGGTGGGAAAATTAAACAACAGAGGGCGCAGTAGGTGGAGTGAACTGGTGATAAAAAAATCATTAATGTAACTAAGTAGCTAAGTAACCGAAATGCCCAGGATTTGACACAAATTAATGTCTTTTCTGTTATCATTCACGCCAGACGCTAGTTCGAAAATGTATGGTATTGACTTATCGTGCAGAAAAATATGGCGTGTCTCTCCGGAATAACGTTTGGTACACAAAAATACGGCATGCATCCTTCCGGAATGACGTTTCAAGCCGTGTGTTTTTCCGGAATGACGTTTGCTACTGAAAAATATGGCATGTGTTTTTCCGGAATGACGTTTGCTACTGAAAAATATGGCATGTGTTTTTCCGGAATGACGTTTGGTATAGAAAAAATATACCATCATCATTCATCATTCCTATTTTTGTACCCATTGGCGTGAACGATACCAAAAGCGAGATTTGTCTCAACGCCACAGTACCAAAAATAGAAAGGGTCTCAACATATCTTAATTTTTATCAATTTTCCAAAGGACGAGAAATTTTCACAAGTTCAATTTATAGTTTGTTGATGAGGTTGGGAGGGAACTCTGAGCTTGGAGGCCTCGGCTAAGGCACCGTCTAGCCCTCCGGGAGGCACGCCACTGTTCCCTCTTATTATTGTTACATAGCAATCGTTAAGTCATGGCTTTCGGCATAAAAACTTACAACACTGAAGTTGGCCACTAACCCCTTCATAATTCCACGTTGGAGCAGCGTGGCGCATGCTATAGGGCTCTTGAGTAAGGAGAGTTGAGAGGAGAGCAAGCCAAGGAAGCAGTTTTGGTGGTAATTATCTGAATACAACTTGTTTCCTTAGCACTAATGGTCCTGTAGGAGCAGTGGTAGCCTAGTGGTGTGAACATTGGTCTCTCGCACGAGAAGTCCTGGGTTCAAATCCTGCGGGGCGCATTTTTAATTTTCAAAGTTATGTGCGTAGCAAAAGTTGATTATCACTTGCTACGGTGAAGGAAAACATCATCAGGAAACCTCCACTCCGGAGAGTTCTACCTAAGATTTCTCAAAGATTCGCACTTGGCCAGTGTGGTGGACTACGGTCAGCTTGCCTCACATTGTGAGTGGATACCGAGCCCAGTAGTGGGACAGTTATGCCTTGTCAGGATGATGAATGGTCCGGGCGCAGGGTTGGCTGGGGCAGCCACGTGTAAGCAAATAAACGCGTATATTTATTTACTTAGTAACACCACATAAAACGGTATACAAGGCCAAAACTTAATGCCTTTTAGGACTCTACCAGTCAGCCCTGGGTGCTGGTGAGACAATGTATATCATCAATAACAATATTAATCAATCGGATTCAATATCATCATCAATATCAATATAGAAAATAAATTTGTTATTGGTCGCTGTTCGTACACGTACCGTGTAAGATATATTTTTTAATATAAAATAGTAAATACCTCAGGGCAACTCACATACGGCCATCTGAATCCAAACTAGGCATTACTTTAGTCTTCAGAAAACTGATAAACATACTACATATATATTTAAAAATACATACTTTTATAAACATTTTCATTACACCCAGACACAGAAGAATTATTTCTGTTCATCACAGAAAAGCTTCTTACGGGTGGGGATCAAACCCACAACCTCAAGCCTAGCAGTCAGGTTCACTAACAACTAGACCAACTATAACGAGCACTCTACGAACGTCACGATATGTACATATTTTATACAAACTGGTTGGCTCTGTTGTTACAGATATTTATTTGTAACTAATATACTACGTGTTGACTTTAAAGAAAACAAGGAGATTTTTAAGACATTTTAACAATGAAAGATTAGTGAGTGTCTGAATACATAATTGTTATTAAAAGCTAACTAACTTGGTATAGTCGGATTTGCCCGACTAGTCTCTGACCTGTCCAATGTCCTTCTTCAGGAGCTGTCCTTGATGACAGTGTACTTATGACTCTAGTCGGATTTGGCCGACTTATTCGTTACTAACAATTATGTAGAATGGAATTCCCAGTGGCCCGCAGTAAAAACATAATTCCTCAATTTGGCAAGACTGTCAAAAATAATGAGCAGTTTAGGATATCAGGTAGTCTTGATCCAGGACTGCCTAAGACATATAAATTCCCAGGTCTCGCCTGCGTTATAACGACTCTGCGATATGTATCTACGTGATTCATTAAACCAGAAACAGATATTACATTAAGATTTATCGCTAATCGCCAATTAAGTCATCAATAATATTCTCGAAGCAGTCACGATGTATGGGAACCTAACATTATTTAACTTGACTGCACAGCTAATTGGGTTGCACTAAAGATCAGCATTCCCAATTCTATGCCGCAAGATTTTTATGTTAAATAAAATAATACAATTCTGTGAAATTGTGTTCACTCAAATCATTGATGTTTACAACTTGTCAACGTAATTTTGAAATGTTTCCTAGGTTAGCTCCAATAACACTTACATCTTAAACAAAGACCTATATAGTTATAATTTGCTTCGATTTATTGATCAAGGAAGCGAGTGACAGGCCTGGACAAGTGCTCTCTTACTTTTTACTAACTTATTTATATAATATAAAAGTCACATTAATTTAGCAAACTTAACAAAAAAAAATATTGTCGTATTAGCTGGAAAAAAGAAAACAATTTCGCTTAGCTAGCTCTAGCTAGGTACTGGCTTCAAACCATGCATGGTCCATTACGAGGAGTATTTGCTCATAACTGAGGATGACTGGAGAGACTCCACCGCGTTGTTTCAACACGATGGGATGGGATGGGCGAGGAGTTATTGGCCAACCCTGTCGGAAGTTTTCAAGCAGCGGAATTATTAGTAAGGTGAAGAAAACACCAGGATTTTTAAAAACGTATCTTTATCTATGGCGTGCCCCCTTCCTCTACACCTTCACCTTAGGATAACATTTTATAGTAGGTATTTAGTGAAATCATAGAAAAATGCTGAAAAATAAATACCAGCAGATTTTACAGGTGCGCCCGCCAAGTGACTGGTGGCAGCATTGGCATATAGTGACGATCAGCTGTCACATCAATTTACTTGTACCACCACCAGAAACTCTGCGGACGTTTGTCACTAAAAAAACATCCTTATTGGAACATATTATTTCTGTTATTTTATTGACAGTTTGTCACAATTTGCGTATTCAAATCACGTTTTATCAGCCTTAATACAATCAAAACTATAAATAACACGAATCCGTTCAACAAATTACACAACCATTACTCAGACCGAATAATGCGTTGAGCATTAACAATATTATAATTTTTAAACCTATCAACAACACAAGTAATGTAACCATTAAATTTTGATATACGTTCAATTGAGTTTCCATTGCTGTTTTTATACACGTAAATGATTTGTTATAGTGACAAAGCGAGCAATGTATTGTACCAGTAGCGACGCATCAGCTTATAAATGTAGTAGTAGAAGTCTAAGGGATACCTGTTCAGACATGCTGAGATCGAGAAGACTCACGCATAATCGTAAGGGAACTACGAAATTATAAATAATGGATGTGGTATCCAAGAATTTTTTTTTCAAGAACAATGTTGTAATCACTAAAAAAAATTTTGATATCATCTCAAAAACGAGGGACAAAAATGACAACAGTGAATGTCACACACTCGCATGATGGGTAACGTCTTAGCTTGTTAAGAAAAACTTTATACCCCTAAAAATGATTTAGATAATATCTCCTCTGATAAACAAAAAACAATGCTTATCAATAAAAAAAGTAATAATTGGTTTAGACAATTCATATCATAGCGATAATTCATACAAGACAAATATTTTGATTGCTTTAATTATAATGAGTGAAGTCAAATATTATAATAAAGATAACCATCCCCATATATACATATCTCTTGCTGGAAAGAAAGAGCGTACAGATGTAATACAAAAACTATAAAAACACACTCAAATTCAAATTCAAATTTCTTTATTTGTGACCATAGGTTACAGTAGGTATAATAATATATTAAAGTATGTGTTCTGTGGTCGACCTTTATGGGCATACAAATATTATTTCCTTAAAAATTAATTTACACTTACATTTCGAAATTTATATAAAAATAATCAAGTTAAAGTAATATTAAAATAAGTCTA
>DWJZ01006715.1:0-12763 GCA_018249125.1 Asbolis capucinus
GGACGGGGAGCGGTGTCAATTAAATGAAGTCAGGTGCCGATCGCAGTGCGGTGCCACTGATATTGACTTTATGTGCACTAAAACTGATATTTTATGAAATACCCATAAATAACTCTTGATTATGCTATAAAATTTTATTCAAAAATTATTCAATTTATTTTATCTCGTCGCTTCACTTTGGAGTAGCTAAGGTCCGTTGAAGGAATTCTTGAAAATAAGAGGATTAATCTTGAGAATTAGAAAATAAAAGGATTATTATTATAAAGCAGAAAGATTTGATTGTTTATTTAAGAAGAACAGACTCCGAAACTACTGGGTTGATTTAAAAAAATATTTTACATTTAGAATCCTACATTACACTTATGAACATAGGCTAAAAACTTTGATTGTGTAACCCAAGGTCTGAAGAAAATACGAAAAAATATCCTTAAATCGCGTACGCTGCGGAAATTATTGACAATAGATCAAAGTGATGTACTACAGTTTTATAGAGGACATCAATATCTACAAATAAGTCCATGACGCTATATACCTAACTATTACAGTTGTGTCACAAGAACTACTTTTTTCTGGTTATTTTTCCGAAGCGAAGCGCAAATTTCTAGTCTTTTATAACTGTCCAATATAAATTAACTTATGTTATTATTAATGGTATTTCACGGATTTAAATCCACGCTCTCATTAATTCTGCAGCATTAGAAAACTAATCAATATTTCAGGGATCAATAATTAATCAAATTAAACCATTATTCAAATTCAGTAAATTCAATTAACTCTAATAATGAGGTGAAATTGTTTCGTGGACGTGTTCAAGCTGCTGCTATTTGGACATTTCATAAACGCAACGGTCATTTTGTGGATTATTAACTGATTGATAAATAAAGTATCGGTTTTGTAGATTTTACCCGACTACGTCACGGGTAAACTTTGTCAAGTAAATGTATGTATGTAAATTTCTATGTCTCCTATAGTGAAATTACTTGATTTTAATCGCGTAATCACGCGTTCACGTGTCGCTACAATCGTCTTGATAGCCTGAGTGACATTGAGTACGTCAAAAAATCCAAAATGGCGGATTTTGGACGCCATACTCGCACTTTAAAGAAAAAACACAAAGCTATTAGGTGGGGATCATATTAAAGGGTTTGATTAGTGGATTTTAGAAATTCCTTAAATGCAATGAAATGCCTTCTAGAGATCAAAATACTTCGAATTATATTATATTAGTAATATTAGTAAAACTAGGCATGTCAACGCGTTACAATATTATTGCCAACACTAACTGCACCCTGACTCATCAATATTTCACCGGAACAGTACAGAACAGGAAAGGCGTAAATCTTTACAGTAACCTTACCAATAAACCATTACGCCCTTATTCCGTAGGGCGTAACTCGAATGATAAATGCAAATTTTACAACCTATCAAAGAAACTACAAATTATCAAACCACCAAATCAATTTGAAGTCAATAAAAAACAATCGTTGAAACTTGTAACTGATGTAATGAAAGTTAACCGATCGTGTAAACTTTTTTAATAAGAAACTATCGAGTGAAGTGAGGTAAGTCGGCGAGCCTCCGAGAGGCGAGTGCCCTCTTAACTATTTCCATCAGGCCTTTTACTTACAAGAGGTTAATGGATGCAGGTTCACAGGTTTTATTTTCTTGTACCTTGATATGCCTCTAAAGTTTCGGTTCCAGTGGAGTCGTGTGTGTTCGATTGCCGTGGGTTCGATTCCCACCCAGGTAAAACTTTTCTGTGATGAACAGGAACGTTTGTTCTGTGTCTGGATGTAAATATCTATATAAATGTATTTATGAATATATATTTATGTTTATCAATTATCTGAACACCATTTTATTTATATTCAATAAGTTAGCGCTCTACGAAACCACCCCAACAATGAGGTGAGAGGAGAGGTTTGAGGTTATCTTTGATGGTAATCAAGCATATGTGGAAATTAGAAGTGCGTAGGATTTGAACCCAGGGCTTCCGGTTCAAGAGACCGACGTGCAGGCCACTGGGCTATCACTCTTACTGACTTATTATAAATCAAATTCAGTTAATACGATACTCAATCAAAGCTCAAACCATATTCGGTAATGAATGATGTCCTATCATAACCTGAGAGCTGTAATCAAGGCCTGTTATTTTCGAAACCAGATATCACATGACTTCATACTATACAAGATTAAAGGGTGTACGGAGTTAATAATATTTAATTACAGTTTGAAATTAATATGTCTTGAACATACTGTTTCAGTAAAGTTGGCTCCAAACTGTGCGTCAGACTTTTGACGGCATCAAATCTTTTTTCTCATGGTGCGTGTTTTTACCCGACTAAGTTTGAAAGGAGTTTGTTTTTATCTACTAGCTTCTACCCGCGACTTCGTCCGCGTGGAATAGAGTAAAACCCCCATTTACAAATACAAATAATGTGATAAATGAAGAACCACTCTACCGATTTTGTGTAAACTTCACATAAACCATCTACTACTCGGAACAAAACCTAAACAATTGATTTGGACAGGTGAGCCCGTTCTTGAGTTATAAAATTACAACGAAAAATGGCCTTGATTTTTATAGATGTCTATTTCATTGGCACGTCCTGCATCCCAGACGGCTGGATGGATTTTGACATATGAGGTGTCGTTGAGTTCGTCAGAATTATGGTAGTGATATATGCTATATAAATTTTCAAAATGGCGCCCGACGATGAAACAAGAAGTGGTAGGTTTTTTTTTTCTTATCTCATCAATATGAATATCAAATGAAAGATCATGACGAGACCATTTAAAAAATGTACACTGTATAGTATAATATAAATAATATTATACATAATTTAAAACAAATCGGCCAAAAACTTATGTTTAGAGGTTAGTTATTGCTGTCGAGTTTTTAGTTTTTTAACTATATTACTTCTTCCCATCTTATAGTTTTTTTTTTGCTTTACTACGTGCGCAACGCCTTGTAACGCAGTCGCAAGCGCGCTATAGTCGCGGACGGCTCCTGAAGAAGGACCTCGAACAAGTCCGATACTAGTCAGATTAATCCGACGACATCACGTGAGGCATCCGTTTGTAAAAACTTATTTATTACAACTTTCAAAACGTGTCATGCTAATGAAATTTCTGAAATATGAATAACAAAACTGTAAAATTAACAAAAGTGGAATATTTTGCATTAATTAATTTTATTTCTACAAATTTGTATTTGTTAGAAGATTAATTAAAACGTAAACCTACATTAAAATGTAGGAGGAGAAATATATATATTCTTGTATTGAAAGTTGTCACAATCCCAACAGACTAATTAGTAAAGATAGAGTATTTATCACAGACAGACCGCAGAGACTCCTCGGCTCCAGGAAAATACCTGCAGCTTTTAATTAACTTGCAACCAAAAGAAAATCAACATTCGTTTTCTTTTTTACTCTATATAACTTTGATTTTAACCCGCTAACGAAAAAGTAAGATTGTGAATATTTTTCTGAACAAATACTTTTTAATAAACGCTGTTAGTGTTTTAAAATAAATGAGTTGGTCTGTTATTATGCTGGATGAGTTTAAACCACGCTTTAGAGTCGTTTTCTTTTTAAAATCTTTGAAATTATTCAATAGCTAAAGGTATTTATATATTTCTTTATTTTTCTTTTAACACTTAATTGCTTTCACACCACGGAATAAAACATAAAAAAGCATGAAATATTATTATTCTCGTATTGGCGCTTCTAACTCTTTAAAGAAATGTATACCAAGCAAACTAGTAAAGAAAATATCAGGTACACTATATGAGTACATTAAAACAAAATTATACCTTCCAACAGATGGAACAGCACTTATATATTATACTTATAAAGACGAATATG
This sequence comes from Asbolis capucinus, assembly GCA_018249125.1. Taxonomy (NCBI): domain Eukaryota; kingdom Metazoa; phylum Arthropoda; class Insecta; order Lepidoptera; family Hesperiidae; genus Asbolis; species Asbolis capucinus. The sequence continues at coordinate 3,870 of DWJZ01006715.1, forward strand.
ATACGAGCGGGTTAAAATCGCTCCCGCCTAACTATACAAGTTGGTACACTTATCATTTACTCTGCTACTGACCGACGGTGAGATGATGAGTTTTATATATCAAAATTATGCCTAATAACGAACTAAAATCGAGAAACAAAATAAATACCAATTTAAAAAAGAATAAAGAATAATATTTCATATCTAAATACGAAAATATATGAGTCTCTTGAAGTACTATATCACGTAATTAATATTAAAATATTTATTTAAAAACAAATAAAATAGTCATATATGACACGTCATGGAGTAATGTTTGACGCAACTTACACAAGATGGCGTCTGAAATCGAATTAAAAACTGAAGCCGCAAATGAATGAAGGTAGCAAATCGAGGCTTATAATATCATTGAATAGCGTAATCTTGGCACTCTTTAAATACGGAATCCTAAGGAGCGGGTTACAAAACTCAAAAAAGTAGCAAATTATTATAGTCCCGAGGCACCCCGTATTATCTCAGCATCAGTAATTAAGGCATTCTTTTGATACGGCGGGCAGGTGCATTTTTATCAAAGCCGCGGAGAGATGCGGGTTAATTATTCATAAAGTAATTACCGTTACGAAGCATGCTTGCTAGTTTTGAATATCAAATGTATATTTTTAATGAGATAGCTTAACGAAGAAATAAACTTTGTTATTTTGGTCAGTTTATTCTTAATTAGCGGCTAATTTCGTCTACATACATACCTGCATATACGAATAGACGCTGCACACATGCACACGTAACTATCGTATTGTATCAATTTGACATTAATTTAGTGAGCTGTTAGTTTCTATGATTAAAAAATAATTAGATTTTGACACCCACACACCTAAAGAGACGTCCACATACACACAAATTCACAGCTACACACATACGTATTTAATGAAATGAAAAATGTATTTCGTTCCTAATTTAACAGTTTCAAAGTTGTTATAAGTGAAACTTGGTATGCTTATTCTCATTTTATTCCCATTCCCAGTTTAATTTCATCGGAATGACAGTAATTAATTAGTTCGTTTCTATTGTAAATTCCAATAGAATCTTAAATGGAATGAACAAGTCAGTGAATGAAATGAGTCGCATAGAATGAACGACTTTGCTGATAAACAGGTTCAGTTCGCTTGCTTTGAATGAACGGCTTATGCTAATTTATTGCGCTTACTAACACAAATGATGTCTACAAACTTGGGAGTGAGGGCTTTTATATTACACTGATCTTCATTGCCCACAACTATCCCACAGCTGGGCTCGGATCTCCACTCACTTTGAGAAAGATACAGTAACCATGTTTGCCAAGTACGTATTGGTGTTTTCAAACCTTTTATTAATTCCAAACATCTTTTATTAAACTTACTCTGAGGGAATGGTTGGCCTAGTGTTTAGTTAACTTGACTGCTACACCAAACGCCGTGGGTTCGATTTCCACCCAGGTCAAAACTATTTAGTGGTGAGCAGGAATGTTTATTTGGTTTGTCTAGGTGTAAATAACTAGTTAAGTATGTAATTAAAGATATATGTTTATGTTTATCAGCTGTCTGATCACGATAACGGTTAGTTTGGAGTCAGATGACCGTGTGTGAGTTGGGCGGAAATATTTGTTTTTTTTATTTATTTGTTCTTACTTCATGCACCGCACCTTATTTCATGCAAAAATATTTTGACGCAAAAATTGAGCGCTAACACGAGTCCAGGTTTATTGAAACAAACAAACAAACAAGATCGGATCATAGTTCGACCTATTTGTAATCAGGTCAGTATTCAATCAACGGCCGGCGGTCGGCCGACCAATTAACTAGTCTCGTAGCCTCCGCCAGCTTTTAAATGATTTGTGATAATATCATTTTATTTATGTTTTGTTTATTAATATTTGTGTGTTTTTTTGTTTATGGGTATTGTGTGTGTGTATGTTTGTGTAGGCAGATGTGTGTGTTCAATGTTAATATTATTTATATTTTATGATGGCCATAGGTGTAACCGTATCACTTCATGAGTGTATCCATTTACATATCGATTAATTCTAGGTACGTAGTTAGATAAGGAATCACGCTTCATTATTAGTTTGATATATTATCTAGTTTATGTTACAGATAATCAAGATTTAGGAGCACAGAAGTGCCTCCGCCAAGTCGAGAAAAACAACAAAAAGATACGTTAACATCCTTTTTCGATAATTAAAAAATAGTTGGGACCGCGACTTTGTCCACGTAGGATTGAAAAAATGTTATTGTTTACTTCGTAGATTTTACAATAACTTAGGTATATTTTATAATTCTAAAATAAAATCAAGCTCAATTACTCCTTACAGTATTATCCATCTACCAGTCATATTATCGTAAAAATCGGCTCAGCGCTTTCAGATATTAGCTGGAACAGACAAACAGTCAAAAAACAGAACAAAAACTGTAAAACGTTATTATTATTCGTACCGTGCTTTCAGTAAATTTTGATATAACGAACAGATTTTTCATATTTATATTTTTTGTATTTATATATTTTAAATTGAATTTTCTATTTAATTAAAGAACAAAATATTAATTAATATTTAGTATTTGTTTGTGAAATGAAGGTAGTCTCTTTTGTAATACATCCTTAATACCACGCAGCTGATTTCGCTGCACTCTCCTACCAGGGTGTAGACCTGGTAGGCCAGCACAGCTGCTGGGATTGGTGTTGGCTAGGCCACCCTGAAACGGCCAAAGTATACACGTTTGTGACAAAATAATGTCTGTCTTGGGCATTTCCTGAACGTTATTACATTATTTAGTGTTGTCACTTAAATAATTTTGGGAAGTACTCAACTCGTGCTAAAATTCGGGTTTCAACTTGGAAGTGCTACTTAGTAGTTTGGGATGCAGTTATGGAAGGATCACAAGACAATTTAGCTATTACAGCTTATACTAGCGACAGAAATGGCAGTTCTGAAGTTTATGAAGTATCTTTATTATCTTCAATTGGGTGTAAAGGAACAAATTCCGTACTTTCTTGACAAAAATAATCTGCAGTGTATAGTTGTAAAAGCCAATAGACTAGTGATCTGTCTTTGAAGTAAGGGTTCATGTTTTATTCCAGGTTGTTGCCGATATGTATATAAATATCTATATGTCTTAGTTTTTAGTAATGTGGTATCTGGGGGTACGGCAGTGCCCCACTATATCGAACAACAGCATGTCCGTACCATTCTTTTCTCGATGTATTTCAGGTTATTTTCAACATCCCTATAACGTTGTTATGGATAAAACTAAAAGCTTGAATTTTTAGTAACCACACAGGCATTGTATAAACCCGGTATATTTGAAATTTGATTCAATTTTAACCAGTAATTTAAGATAATTCTTAGTAGACCTAGTTCCATAATTTTGGCAGTCACACACTATCCGATCATTAAAACTGTAGCATTTTTAGCAGACATAAGATCTTCAAAATTAGTGTTTACTGTATAAATCAAGGAAAATTTAAAATATTTTGCAATTTCGGTCTATTTTTATAAATACATATATTGTATAGATAATCTCATATAAGGGTGTCTCATAATATATAGGATTACAAATTTGTATTTTATTGATAACATTTTTACAAGTTTTTATTTTACTTGCAGAGTACGCCTGTATTTTATTATGGTAGTATATTGTTTGCTACGGGTCCAATCTTGCAAGCTTAATTAGACCCACTTCCTCTTACACTACGGACCTGAAATTTTGCATACGGCTCCAGTTCCGATGACAATGCATTCTGATAAGCATGACCTGATACTACGTTCAGGATTGGCTCCAGACAAGGGAACTCCTTAACGATTAACAATACTGTTATAATTTTTGTGTATTTCTTTATATTAGGGATCTATAATTAAAGCTTGTGTTTTTAAATATGGTAATTAACCTTGTTTATTGCAGTGCACAATATGTGTACTATAGCATATACAGTGTAACTCGTAAATATGATTATGTGTTCGACTAGGCGTGTAGTGTAACTCATAAGTATGATTAAGTTTGATGTAAATCAATTAAAGTTATAATTTTAAACGTAATATAATGTGAATTTAAATTAGTTTGTACTTAATTTATGTTAGTCTCAAGTGAAAATAGACCTTAAAAAGTTAATCGATGCTTCATTAAGAAGTGGTTGCCCTGAGGCAGATAGGCATACCTAAATTTATTTAAAGATACGAGTCTAATTTACATATCATATACGTTTGAACAAATTGGAATTAACAGCCTAACGCTTTCAAAGTTGGTCTCTCAGGGAAGGGTAACTTTTTTCGTTTGAATATAGTATTTTAAGAAAAAAGAGCATAAACAATATGGCACGCTTCAAAAAAAATACTATTTTATGACGAGAATAAAAAATAGTTAAATTTTTTAGTCATTTGGTTAAAAAAAACTTTTTTGTTTTATGCACACGTAAATTACGTGAGTCAAACGAAAGGCAGGTTTTAAATTGTGTAATGTTTATTTTTTGTAATGTTGCTAAATATAAACATTGATGTGTTCTACTCAAATACAGTATTTTCGCGTACTGTATATTTCTTGAACAGTATATAGTATGGAGATAGATGGCGCTACTAGGAGCTTAACAGCTAACCTGCGACCCTAGGCAAATATCTTTTCGTATATCATTCACACCAAACACTAATTCAAAAATGTATGAGAATTAGGTTTAATGCGGAAAAACCAATGTCATATTTTTCTGTCAAATGTCTCAAACATACATTTTTAAAGTATTTGTTGTGAACGCTAACAGAAAAGGCATTTTGTTCAAGGCTCAGATACCAACTGTCACTAATGCTGAGTACACTTTAAGAACATGGTATTCCTTCATTTCTTACCCAAGAAGATAGCGTGCAATCTGGACTATAAAGCTTGAAGGAGTAACAACGGGCCCAGGGGAGAGATTAGGAGGCCCGGTCGGTTATCAGCCGTTTCATAAAGACGTTTCTTGGTTATAAATTATAGTTTTCGCTGATATTATGTCCCGTTAATCCTTACACAACAAACTTTTATTTAACTTGCAGTGCATGTTAGTATATTTGTATATTTCTTTGTTACGGGTCAAATCTTGCAAGCTTAATTAGACCCACTTCCTCTTACACTACGGAGCGGACATTATGTAAAGTTTTCACCTCAATGACAATGCATTTTTATGACAAGTCTGACCTGATACTACGTTCAGGTTTGGCTCCAGACATGAGAACCCCTCAACGGTTAACAGAACTATGCAATTTTGTGTTTGTATGTATTATGGATCTATAATTAAAGCTTGTGTTTTTAAATATTTTTAATAAACCTTGTTTTTGAATATTTATGTCCTGTTAAACCTGTAGTACATCACTTTGCTCTATTGTTTATAATTTCTGCAGCATTTGATATACAAGGATATATTTTGAAACAAAAAATCACATCTTGGGATATTTTCGAAGTTTTCGTACGTATACCTAACGTTTTTTTTTAAATATTTTATATCCTATGTTCATCAGGGGTAATGTAAGATTGTAATGGTACAAATTTCAAATCGGTCCAGTAGTTTCGGAACCTATTCTCCTCAGACAAGAATAAAAATTTTCCTATATATCGTATAGACACGAGTAAAGTTATGTAAGTGTGCAGTTTTCGTCGTCTCTCATCAAGCGTATAGCTAAGGAATAACTTGCCTGCGTCGGTTTTTCCGACTACGTTTACTGTAGAAGTGTTCAAGTGAAGAGTGAATAGGCATTTACTAAGTTAGTTTATCCAACATCGTAGACATCATCGCCACTTACCGTCTGGTGGGATCGTCAAGCATTAACTTATTGTAGGTAAAAATCTGGTAGTCTTTCGCGCCAAAACTGCAGAAGTAATTTTGATGAATGATACATATATTTTGTTAATATTTGAGTGCTTTTATGTATCTACACTTGTCTGTTACTTTTGTACCCTAAACCGCTGACATTCAATTCGAATGCACATAGTTTTCACTAACATATAAATATTTTGAATTTAGTGTTATAATCAAACGAGAATATCGGATATGATGTGAGAACCAAGTCGAACGCAGACGTTGGATGACTCGGCAAATTTCTTGTTCACAATCTTGACGAGTTCTGAGATTAGGAGTTGTCTTGAAATGATTGACGACTTCTTTTGTCTTGGTAGAGCTCTCTCTTACTCTACTTGCGGAGGAGTTTTGGATTCGAATACGCTCAGAGGCATATATTTATATACTTCTAGTAATATTTAAAAAAATTAAAAGTTTTTGAAGATGTTCGGATTTTCTTCACGTGGTAACCGTTGAACAGATTTAGATGAAACTTGGCACACAGATAGACAACATTCAAGAAATGCATATAGGATTTTATTCCGGTAGGTTCCCCTGGAATGATTAGAAGGCTTATATATTATGAAATAAATCAGAGGTTTAACGGTTTTGAAAGATGGCACGTACACAGACCATATTCTGGATTAAGACGTAAATTCCCATGGGATGAATACATTTTTATAGTAATTTGTGCTTTAAGGCAAAAAATATTACACGTATCAGAATTAAATTTGGCGCACAGTTGCTCTTCTATACTCTATACTAAAAGATTCAACTTTTAATGAACTTACTTAAAGCGGTCTTACTACTTTTCCATCCCCAACCCACTGTTCGAACAATATTGTTTATCTGTTTCAGGAGAATAGACTCCGAAACTACTGGTCCGACTTAAAAAAATCATTCACAAAGGCTATTAATTATTTATAAAAACATTTCAGTCTGGATCACATACGCTACTTTTTACCAACACGACGCTGCCAAAGCTGTAGGCAGAAAACTAGTAACAATTATATATACTTTACATAATATACGAGTATCTCGCTCCGTAACTAAATTTCAGGTTGCTCGTTACGGAAGTGCAGGTTCATTAAACGTGCCAAGCACGATCGATGGCCAAGCTTGCATATCTTACGAACAAAATGCTCCCAAACTCATTATGAAAACACTCCGTCGAGAGTTTAATTGCATATGTAAAGCTGTTCTGCCAGGAATTAGACGCCACTGTTTTAATAACGCAAACTGTGTAGTTTAAACGGATTTTCTGTTTTGAAATGGTAAAAGAACGAATTGTGTGAATTAGGAATTAGAAAGGGGATTTTTTGAATTTGGTTGGGCGATTAAGCGAGTTATGAAACTGCGGGCGCGGTTGGTAGGGTATGGACGGAACATGTTTGGCAGCTATGGCAAGAGGGTGGTAGCTAGCTAGCTATCACAAAAAGACAGTATAACAATGACATTAAATTATGGTATTGAATATGTAATCCTTCCGCGTTGTCACAGCTGACTTCTATCGCCGTTTTGGACACTCCTGCTAACATGTGATTAGAGATTGTATTCTAGGCCGCTCTCATACAATGCATTATATTTTATATAAACATTTACATTACTTTTTTTTAAATAAATAAATATCTCAAAACGACTCACTCACGGCCACCACTCTGACACCAAACTAAGCACTGCTTGTACTCGTATTAATCACGCACCTGATAAACATAACTAAATATATACCTGTAAAGTTATTTTTATTACTTCCAGACAAAGAACAAATATATATTTGTGCTTATCATAGAAAACTTAGTTCTGGATTTAAACCCATGACCTTTAGTCTAGCAGGTAGATCAACGGGCCAGTCTTTGACTTTCGTCATACTTTGCAGTTGTAACCGTGTTATCCAAAAACGTAATGTGTCCTTTGAGACCCCACATCTACTAGTTTTGTAATGGCCTAACTCACAATAACATAGTAGTAAAATATTACCCTTTTACTTTTATCGCACCCAAAGGAAAGACAACTCAAAATAAAAGTCTAGCATTACATCTATCAATGTCTGGAGTCTGAAGATAATGAAGGCCTATACAACTTTTCCTATCTAGATCTAGAATATTTTGCACTAAATATTTATTTTTTGAGTTATCTGACCATAGAGTCTCATCTGATTGCCAAGTTACACCAGCTTGACGCTTACTTCAGAGCAACCGCCAATGTAAGCAATCGAAAAGTTAAGCGACAGCTGGCGCCATCAATAGGATGGGAGACCGCTAGTGCCAAAAATTTCATGAGCTCTTCCGTGGTTCGGAGGGCACAGAAAGCTCGCTCCTGATTGTTATCGTTAGATACCTATCGTTAAGCATTAAAGCCGAGTGGCATAAAAACTTGTGAAACGTGATAGAACCCTGCACCAATGCGCATTGGAGGAGCGTGATGGAGTATGCTGTAGGCTCCAGGTTTTTGAGAAGAGACCCGTGCTCAATAGTGGGCCATCGGTTAAAGCCTGTGAGTGAATTCATCCACAATTTACTGGTTAGCATCGGTTAGCCACTTTATTCGTCTTACAAAGGAGTACAGGGTGATCCAAGTTTACCTTTCTGATTAGGAGTTCTAGCAAAATTCCCTCGAACACGCTTTGTGAACTTCTAGTAATTTTAGATTCAACCATTTTACTTACTGTTAAGAAAATTATAAGTCTTGAGTCATTAATTTAATTCAAACATTTATTTATTTGAAACTTTGTTAGACCCTGTTGTTTTTGGGGCAGAAATTCAATTTCAAAAAATAGTCTTTGACAGTGATGAGAGCCGTCTGTGTGTGTCAAAGGCATGGTGGTGTGGGTAATGTTTCTATTTTGTAGTTATTCTGAAATTGCCTAACGTCTGTGTGTGTCAAAAGCATGGTAGTATGGGTAATGTTTCTATTTTGTAATTATTCTGAAATTGCCTAACGTCTGTGTGTGTCAAATGCATGGTAGTGTGGGTAATGGTTCTATTTAGTCATTATTCTGAAATTGCCTAACGTCTGTGTGTGTCAAAGGCATGGTGGTGTGGGTAATGTTTCTATTTTGTAGTTATTCTGAAATTGCCTAACGTCTG
>DWJZ01006716.1:0-12763 GCA_018249125.1 Asbolis capucinus
CTGGTAATGACAGCATACGAAAATTGAAAAATTTTATAATTACGTAATTAGGAACCTAGTAAGCGACAAAGACGTATAAAACAATGTGTCACAGATATTGCTGGGATAAGTAGGTGTCTTCTGATATAAACCCACAAACATAAAACAATATAATAATATAATTTTCTGTGCCATTCAAATCTTTATGGAATGAATCCTGTTTGATTCAAAATTACACAATACCATAGATCACTAATCATACATAAAGCTCTCCTATAAAATGCAAATTTATCTTATATTGGAACGTGTTATCCGAAAACAGTCTTTCCTGTTGTCATGTCAACCATGTCGTACGGTTTTTGTGTCTTCCAAAGAAACCAACAAAACAATAACCAAATGATTCCCGCATTAAAATCAAAAGCCGTGAAATTTTAAATTCATTTATAAATCAAATTAAAACGATGAAACCAATCAACACGTCCTTAATTCGAACGTACGGGTTTCATAATGATACGTAATAAGCATTCACGAATGAAATGCTCCAGATATCAGATTGTGAATGCATTTGAGTGGGCTGTTGATATAACGGTTATAAGGATTTCGGTTTTAAGCGTAAATGTAGCAAGATTGAAAGAAAATGATTTGGAATGGATTGGAAATACTTATTTTATAAACTAGCTGTTCAGACAAACAGACAATAATGCCAACAAATTTTTTTCGTGCACAATCTCGATATTACAGTGCCCCCTCAATAAAATTATTGAAAAAATAATAGAATTCAACGTACAGAAGAAATCCACTTTTAGTATTATTATAGTATAGATGCGAAAGTAACTCTGTCTCTCTGTCACTCTTTTATTCATGTCTTAACCTAAAGGTTTCAAAGATAATGGTAGAGAGAGATGGTACAGAGATATACAAGAGAAAGAAAATTATGCTACTTGATGTGGCAAAACCCAGCTTGAAGAGTTAAAATATTATTTGTAGGGTGTTTGTCATCATCTTATATTTATTTATGCTTATACATAGCTCTGTATTTATTTAGGCTTATACATAGTTAAAAAAAACAGGTTTTTAAACTTGTGGAATAAAATTCTGAGCTGATTGATACAAAAATGTGGACGTAGTCGCGGGAAAAATCTATTACAGTATACAGTGCGACTGCAATTAAAATCGAATAGATCTAAACATCTAATAGTTATAGTAATTTAAGATTTTGTCCCTTTAGCTAGATAGAGACCTAGCCAATCCGCATTGCCTCTAGGATAACGGACAAATTTTTTATGCTGTCCAAAAACCTGCCACAAAACTTGACTATTGCTATTTAACGATAACTGGGTTGGCTTTACGTGAGCCTACTCCTCATGAAAGCGCCTACTGGCCACCATCTGTTGCTTAACTCGCCCTATCATGAGCAAGCCGCCGCCGCGCCGGGCTGTGATCGCTTCACGTACAAACATATACAATTTGGAAGGAACTTCCTGTATCGATGTTTCCACAAAGCCGTGTGGTCCTTCAAAAAGTATATCTATCGTTTCTTTACGGTAACTTATATCCAGGAAGTGATGAAATGAATGAGGTGATGAACTTACCATTAAATTATCCACCTGCTGGTTTGCTACCAATGTCCTATCTACCAGGTCCCTTCAATATCTTTAGAATATCTGCCATTCTTTTCTAGCACTAAAGCCCATGCCACACTAGCGCCAATCGAAGCCGTACTAGAATAGTGAACTCATAAACTAATTACGGACTAAAATTTTATTATACCTCTTAACGCAACTCGAACTGCTATAAACTGAAACTGGTTGCCAACAAAATAAATTCAGAGCAATTTCGAAATCATTCAGAAACAATTAACTAACTTTCAATTGACGTGATTGACGACAGTTTTTTCAGAAATCAATTCGTATTTGAACAGCTAACAGTACTCTGTGATCCGCGAACAGTACCCTGTACTACTCTGTGATCCCTCACAAGTACTCTGTGCAGCACTTTTTATGTGTAACTTTGCATGGTTTTTATTGATTTTAATTGGTTGTTTGGTTGCGATTTGTATTTGAAGTATATAGGTAGTCGCGGCTTTTCTGACATACAAAACATTATCACTTAGCAGATAGGATTTTTGTCAAGCATTAACTCATTCTGCCAAAAAAAAAGTATTAATAATTTTGACGTTCCGTAAAAATGAATCCTTGTATAACCACTTTATAGTTCGTCTGTCTGTCAAAAGCTACAAATTTATTGAATCTCTGAAACGATTAAACCTATTTTCGTAACCTTTTGACTGAAGTATTATAATAAGTTGGACTTAATATCTCTTCCATTATTATTATCGATTTAAATATAGTTTTATGTACTTTTAAATAACCCTATGTCCTATTAAAGTGAGTGCATTTGCTAGTTTATAAAAATAAACTTGAATAACGCCATCTACATATCGTTAACCAAAAACATTGCAATCAAAATGGCTGCCATTTGAAATGTAACTTATGAAATATTTTTGTTTCAGGTGCTCAACCTGGATATCCCGTGTGGTAAGTGTTCTTTCTACCGTAATCCGATACTCGTACTTACAAAATATTTTTAAATTACAACCTGCAACTGTAGTCACTTCTGAAATCAAAATGCGTTTAAATATAATAATTTTAGTTATTGCGGTCTGTGTACTGTAAGGTACATTTTTAACGAAATATTTAGCAGCTTGTAGTAGTAATAATTTAAAGAAAAGTATTAACGACTTATTAGTTTTATGATATTATAGTTTTTGGCACTAGTATAAACAATCAACTGAGGCCCACCGCAAATTCATTGAATGGGGTCCCAAGAAAAATCGTCGCATTGTAATTTGATCTTAATACAACTGAACTGATTTCCCAGGAGTAATATTGTGCCTATTTTAGTCTAATATAATTTTTTTTTAAAACATAATCAATAAATACTTTATTGTAACATTATATTTGAATGTTAACAATATATGAATTTGTATATAGTCTTTGGTTGTAACTTTAATTGATTTTAAGTACTTATATAAAAAAAAAATTGTCACTTCTGAATTTGCTCACGGCTCAGGGGCCACACAGGTCGAGGGTCCCTCACACCGGAGGCCCCCAGGCTAGCGTCCCGTGATATTTTTACCAACCTATAGTCACAACACTATTTATTAGATCTTAATACGACACAAGTTAATTATAATATTTTATAACAATTAACCGTAGGACATTGGTTAAATTTTGTAGTAAGGTTCCTTTACAGTCCCTTGACAGGCCTATTAGTCTAGTGGTTAGCAAACCTGACTGCTACACCGAAGGCCGTGGGTTCGATTCCCACCCAGGTCAAACTTTTCTGTGATGAGAAAGAATGTTTGTTCTGTGTGGCTGGGTGTAAATATCTATATAAGTATGTATTTAAAAATATATATACGTATGTTTATCAGTTGTCTAATCACCATAGTACAAACTAATGCTTCGTTTGGGGTCCGATGACCGTGTGTGAGTTGTCTAAAGATATATTTTTTTACATAGTTACAAGGGAAACTTGTTAAAAATGGTTACCAAATTCACTCATTTTATCTTTACCTGTTAGATTGAGTTAATCTTGTATTGTAAGATCATCAAACCAACCAATCAACTGGGAACAATACAGAGCACCACTTATCTTTTTAAATATCCTCCATAAATACATTAATTAATTATTAATATTCCTTAAATACATTAATTAATCATTCGATCGAGATTAAATCTTCGCTTCCTATCCGTTATCAGAAATAATATTTTTCTATTAAGAATGAATAATAATTCTCAAAATTATTATCAGAAAACTATTATTGCAAATTCAAATCATTCACAGCATTTTTAGAACGTCAAATATTGAACCGAACAAAACATACAAAGCGGTTTAAACAACTGTAACGAAAAACCTAAACGTAAACCCTTTATCTAACGTATACATTAACATCCTGTAAAATCACTATAGTTAACAGAAAACATCCCACTTGCAAACCCTTCGCCGTAATACAACATTTGGGGCGGACCATAACAATTTTACATTACCGCGGATTTCAGGTTGTCAGTGAAATCCGCACTTTTATCGGCCTCTCTCATTTGTGAAGTTATATCTTTTTTAGTGCTGTGTTTATTACTGATTGTATAATTTGTGAATCACTAGAATAACTGGGCTCGTTTATATATATCTTAATCCAACGATTTATGAAGAAGCTTGTACTGGGAGTTATTTGAAAATATGTCATACAAATGTAGGATGTTACTGCTCTTTCACCCCGCACTCCGCATCGGAGCAAAATTTAATGTGTTCTAGTGTAGCCTATTGAGGATCTTAACAGAGTTGAAGTCATATAATTACGCAGAAAAGTATTTTTTGTATCATAGTACAGATACATAGAAATATTAAATAGAAATATTAACAACAAGCTGACAAATTATGAACGGAAAAGTATTTATTGTGAAATAAATGTAATATAAGATACACACATGTTCAGACTCATTTCACTTTGCTCTATTGTCAATAACTTCCACAGCGTGAGTTATATATCGATATTTCTTGGTATTTGTTTTACACGTTGGGTTACACGAGGTTTTAACATGGACCCCTAAAGTTTTTCAAAATATTTTATCACGCATATTCCTCCGGGATAATGTAGGATTGAAATGAAAGAAGATTTTTTAATAAATCCAGTAGTTTCGAAGCCTATTCGATTCAAACAAACAATCAAATCTTCCTTCTTTATAATATTAGTATAGATTAGGTACATAAGGAATCACACTTTTTGCTCTGTAGCGGGGTTTGAAAGAACACTATTGTTCCTAACTGAAGTACCGTTCGTTGATATATAAAGCACATCACATTGCGAGTGGAGATCTGAACCCAATAGTATATCAGTTATAGGTCGTAGTGATGAAGAATGCACTTGAAACAGACGTAATTGACAGTAGGTAACCGACGAAAGCTTAGTAGACAATTTAAAACCATCTAGGCTTCAGTTTTAGATGTACCTTACAATAAACAGATATAAAGATACAATGTAGCTCTTAATATAGTACGTATAAAGTTACATTATTTATAACGTGAAGGGTACGGATGTGATAAAATTGCGGATCTCGCAGACGCGAGAGGATGTGATATAGGCAAGTTTATTATAGTTCTAAACCCTATTTAACGTCTATCTATTATGTATCACAATGTTATACTGAATACACACGTTTTTTTACAACACAACTTATATACAGTTTAGACAATACATCAAAAATTATCACACATTCATAATTTACTCTTGATTTAGATCTAAAACTATGGATGTTTTTTAATTAAAATTAAAAACTAATGATTTCGTTTGACATTATCGAATTATATTATAAGTCAAGCAAAGTATTTTCTTTAAAAGTTTAGTTATCTGATTATTTGGTAACCAAGCTAGGTTTTTCTTAGTGTCCTACATGTTTAAAATTGTAGTCTTTTTCAGAAACAAAACCATTTAAAAAACCCTACAAAATATCTTTGTAATGACAATCTAAACACATAAAAATTAAAGCGTATAATACAGATATTTTTTCCTACAGCTACAAATCCGCTCTTTGTTGAAATCCGCAGATTTGTCCGAACCACATTACAACATACCACAGATTATCAGCAGTAATAACAAGAACCGCGTATTTTAAACGACCCTAACGCTTAGCAACAGTACCTTTTTCTTATCTATGTATATTTCAAAACCCTTGACCATCATTCTAACCTAAAATTACCGCACAACCGCAGTGGATTCCGCAACTCTGTAACATCCGTACCGTAATAACAATAAATGCTTATAACGATCTCGTCTTTAATTAAATATACATGTTTTTTTTTATATCCGTTATAAATGTTTTAGCTCAGTAAAACAGTTATATGGTACGTTTGAATTTTAGTATAGTATAAAGGTTGTATATAATATATACAAATGAATTCTTAATAATGATTTCAAATATTTAACGTTCATAAGTGTATTGATAATAACAAAATGAAATTAATTATTTTACTTTGATCAGGGTAAATAGTTACTATCAGCGTGCTTGTTTGATTTTGTTATTCTTTTTACTCAGGATATACTGTAATACGACGGTACAAAGTTTAAAAAGGAAATTTAGAAATTTTATGTTATCTTAATAACACATTTTTATGGCTTACACTATGACCTTGCTTCTATTAACGTAAGTAAAATATGTTTCTGTATACAAGCACAAATTACATAGAAAAGACGTATGTTCTCTTAACATAATTAACAGAAGACTAACCTTACAACATATCCCGGAACTTGAGGATACTGGAATCCTATTATTATTTTACTTACCTCACTTGCGCATTTATTAACAAGGCTTTGTCAAATTTTGTAATATGTAGTCTTACATGTGGACTCCCATACTCGTTTATAATCTACACTGTCTTGTTGTTATGAAATTCTCCGCATATTGCCTTTCCCTTGGGTCCTGAAGACGCCTTTGACCACAGATTATGAAATAGTATGGCAACACAAGCACGCCATCTGTAAACGCATATTGCAAATCTAATCAAAGTGCCGTCAATAGCTATCATGGTATTCCTTGTGTAATATCGGCTTTGATGCAGTGCATTGGACATTCCTGGCCTATGATTTACTGAGAAATTAAAAGAAATATTATTCATTTAGCAGTCATTACTACCGCCCGAATTAAATACTTTCCTTGTTTGCTAATTAAAACGAATCGCAACAATTTATTAAGTTGCTACCGTATAGGAAAGATGCTTTATTGTGTCTTTTAAATAAGAATGCAAATTTTATACATGATATGGAACCAAATTGCAATAATACGTACATATATTTTATAAACTTACCTGAAGCCCAATGCAGTACATTTGTTTCCAGGAAAAATTTAAAATTCACACCTTGAACGAACTGTATTATCCCTTAACATTTAATAACTTTAAGACAACCTGTATATTGCAAAATTTTCACTGGTTTGAAAACCCAGCGAGATTCACATTATGAATATAGCAAATTTACATGTTTGTAATTAATATGTGAGTAATCTGTAAAACTTGACATTAATAATACCGAAGGCCGCGGATTTGTAGCTTAAGATATAACCAAAGTTCCACAAATGTTAAAATCGTTGATATGATCTAGTAGCTACCCAAACGGATATAACCTGGACAAAATTAGCTGCAACACTATAATCTGTATCTAAATCCAACAAATAAATCTAAATTCCGCCACACTTTGTTGAAACAGAAACTATTTTCAACCCGAAACTGGTCAAGGGTCGCTTTAAGCTTCAACTAGTTCAAAACGGCAACCTTTTTCATACTGTAAATATGGCAGCTTTGAAAGCTAAATATTTGGAGTTTATCCACTAGCAAATAGAAACAATAAAGATTTTTTTATTTAGATCTCATTCAAAACAGACAAATTAGTCAAATAGCAACGATTCAAAGGGTTGGTTTAAAGATACAGTATTAATATTATAATATTGCTGCAATTCATATCTCAAATACAATAACATTAAATAAGTATATAATTATAGAATTGTTAATAGAATTACGGTTTCAAAAAATATTGTTTAAGCACTTATAGATCGAACATAGAATCATAAATATCCAATTATTATTAACTTTTGTTGTTTTCGGAGTAAAAAAAACTGAAAAATAATAATGTATCTGTATAAACATAGCGAACATGATGGACACAAACATGATGAAAAAATATACAAATCATATTCATATTAATAAACAGCGATCTGTTTTGGACATTTTTTAGATAACTGCTGAGTTAAAGAGTGAGTAAAACACAATGAAGAAAAGAAAGGATAGGTTTTCATTTCGAAAAATAAACCCACGTAAATATAATAAGCAATTCACAGATAGCGAGGTTAAAGAGAGGAAGAAGAAGAATATAATTACGAAAAGGAACCAAAATAATAAAACTGGGAAGCCGCAGTCCCAATTCTTTTTAACTCTATTGCACAAATACAATTGTCACAGCACTACAGATAGTAACACGGTTTAAGTCACAGATCTAGTAAAAATGAATAAAAATCAAAGAGAAATTATGAAATTTTATACAGAGAAATAGTATCAAGTATCAGCCAAGTGGTTTTGGGTTGAGTTGTTTGCGCGTCAAGCACTTTTAACTAGTGGCTTGGAGACTCTGTAGTGAAATATTAAAGCTGAAATTTTTAACGGGAATATGAAATTTTCAAGTTTGTATTCCAAGTTTCAATTCGACCGCAACTTTAGTTGATGAGAGATTGTAATGAGTCTGGCGTTACTTTTTATCGATAGAATCATAGATAAAAAATGAATACAGATGATTTAAGTTTTATATTATTATAATTAATATGATTCTCATTAAATTAAAACAGCCTGTGGAAGTTCTACTTTGAAGTTTCGTATAATATTAAGCCTGATAAGATTGGTGCAAATATATCTTGGAGAATATCAATCTTTGAATATATAAATAGTTATGGAGAAATGAATAATCGATGCGTTTTGGTGTAGACGAAGAAAGGAATTTTTCAAAATACTATCCCTTAAAACGGACCCTTATACCCTGAAGATGTTTTTATTACTTCTCTCTCGTGTTATATTTTAATTAATATTTCTACGAATTAAGTGCCGAACACACTTTTTTTAAAATAACGAAACATTATTTCGATGAAAAAGTGGAACTTTATAAATAAAACCTATGTAATCATTATTTAATTTTAAACCTTCCAACCTTAGTAACATTAACTTAGTACGCACTTCCACACGTTACACCACTCCAGTAAACATGCAATAGGTAGCGCCATCTATTATCGAGTAGCGATGCCGTTAAAGTACTTAGTGGAATTATTATTCTCGTTACTACCAGCAACACTTGAGGTTGCGTTCATTGGATGCAAATAGGCACAGACATACGCATTAATGAACGTACCTTTAATTAATTCTAATAAACGCTTTATTGGAGGAAATAAACGCAATAATAAACATTTACTACGTTACACGGAACAATATGTGTTTTGTATTATAAATATAAACGTATTTGAGTGTGTAATTTGAATAATGTACAAGATATTATATAAAAAACGAATACTCATTTGTTTTATAGAGTTTTCGTCTATTGGTCGTTGTGTTTGTCTGATCGCTTTAGTTAGAAAGAAAGAAGAAAGAAGTTACAATATATATTCACAACTAAAGATAAATTATAAACTTACCTAAATAATTACGCCAGTTCATTAACTCTTAGTAACCAGAGAAACGGCTCAAACGATTTAGATGCTGTTTTTACTAATGTCTGTCAGTTGGAACTGAAATACTAATTTGGAAATTAAGTCAAACATTAAAAGAATCTTTTTTCTCTTTTCCGCATGTAGGGTTTTAGCGAAGGTCTCTAAAAACACTCGTCTAAAAGTACCAGGGACACATACCCGACATAGAGATTTCAGACACGTTTCTCCTTATTACAAGACATTTGCATCTCAAGCCAGCGCTGAAAGATCATCTCTAGCCATTGTTCGAAAATAGGCCGCGTTGTGTTTTAAACCAAAGCTTCCATTTTTAAACGTAATTTTTTTCTTTTATATTTTTTTATTTGAATTCTCGGCTTTTAGCCGACTCGACAATGGAATGAGAATTCTTTGTTAAGCGGTAATTAAAGAAAAGCTAGATAATATTATACATTTTTTCATTAAAATGATATGCTCACTGTACATTCCGTGATTGTGGGCGCGGGAAATAAATTGGAATTATGTTGGGTTACGGCCTCACGGCGCCATTTTTGTCATTGACAAACATTCCACAATTAAATTATAAGTAGATATTATAAAGAATTAGTATCCGCCCGCGGCTTCGTCCGCGTGGTCGGTACGTTGATAAAAAGTAGTGTGTAGTAGTATTCAAAAGTATTCCTGTGTGGACGTATTCCTGAGTATAATCTATCTCTGTGCCTAATTTCATCCAAATAGGTTCAGTAGTTTTTGCGTGAAGCAAAAGTCCTTTTCTACATATCCATCCCTTTATAGAACCATCCATCCTCACAAAATTTCACATTTAAAACATTAATAGTGTAAATAACGTACTAATACTTAGCTGTGTGTTTGTCTCGTACGTCTATCAGTCTTATTTAATCCTTACTATTATTATAAAAAAAGTAGTCTATTTTTCCTCAAATCCCATTCTACCTCCGTACAAAGTTTCATCAAAATCGGTTCAGTAGTTTATACGTGAAAAGTTAACATACATATATGTACTTTCACATATATATTAATCAAAATCAAATAATTTATTTATTTTCAAAACATAAAAAGAATAAGGAAGTAAGAATTGCTAAGATACATAAAAGATAAGATGTATATATTTATAACATATCTAAAAACCGACACAACAGTAAGAGAACCGCCTGCGGCTGCGTGGCCTGCTACAAGTTTAAAATGCTTTAGAAGAAACTTAAGTGTTTTCCTATGTCCGGAAAAACTTTCGCAAGTACTTCAACTTTTTTTATAGATTCTTATTAAATTAACTTCCGACTTCGTAGTAAGTATATTTATATAGAATAAGTTAATGCTTGACATCGATTCCACCTGATGGAGAATATTTCTTTAATTCATTGCAGCTTTTCTATATTTAACTTTAATGTGACACTTATGGGTGCATTTGGGTGTAATAGGTGTAATTAGGTTGAACGTAAAATATTTTTCAAACTTTTCTTTGCTCGTTGCAACGAAAATGTTTATATGCATAATATTTTATGTCAAATATCTATGGGAGGCGACATCTAGTATATTCTTGATCGAAGATACAAGGCTATTTACTCAAGGTGAACCAAAGCTATCAAAAGTAAGGGACCATGCACTTAACGAAGCAGCAAACTGTTAAATTAAATTGAACTCTATATTGTTAACATTAGAGTAAAAATTTGGTTGTGCAGTTAAATCGGGACGATCTCGCAGTTTCCGCGGATTCCATTGTATTCAGTTATCTCGGACGCGCTACGGTTATTAAAAAGACACTTGCACATATCCGGTCGTATGTAGTATACGTATTTACTTGATAAATCATGGTATTGCATTAGGTTTTATTGTGCAAACTACACTTCACAGCTGTCCCACTGTTTGGCTCGAGTTACACCCACAATGTTAGTACATATATTTATGGTTCTGTGCATACATATATATATATGTTAATACGTGAAACAAAAATATAAACCCCTTTCTACGAAAATTAAACTGACAGAGGACTAAGAAATTCAGCACAGTTAAAGTTTTCTCAGAAAAGGAGTGCAGAAAGCTACTATTTTATATGAAAGTGCATTGGAACTATATTAATTTGTGATATAAAACATTACAAACATTAACGATTTATTTTTAAACTAGGATCCGCCTGCGGCTTCCCTCGCGCGGTATGTTATTAAAAAGTAGTCTATGTATTATTCCAGACTGTGATCTATCCCTGCACCAAACTTCATTCTAATCCATTCAGTAGTTTTTGCGTGAAAGAGTAACAAACATCGGCACAAACTTTCGCATTTATAATATTAAATTACGGTTGAATTTCAATCGCAGAATCTCTAGTGCATATGCAGACGACGTCGCGAGCGGAATCTAGTCGCTCTTAAGATTTTGTAAGGATTCTGTACTAATCTGCGTACTTCTGTGTACTTATCTGTGTAGGTACTTGCTTCTGAGGACAGCAAATTGCTATAAAATTTAAATTCAAAATCAATTTCCCGCAAACTAAACTGTTAAGACGTTAAAACAGCAATATGAAACGGAGTGTAAAATCAATCCCGACCTGGATTCAAACGCTGAACGTCATTGGCGCGCCACTTTCTAATATTAATTTTCATCCTATTAAAATTCATTTTACTTCACCGTTTACCGTTTCTATACAACAACTATGAAAATACAGTTAAATCATAAATTTATTTGAATTAAAACATATTTCTGTAGTTAGAAAAGTACTTATAAAAGTATAGACGAACTTATACGAAACCTTATTACCACAGCAAACACAACATTTAGTGATTGATGCATGGTAACAGGTGGATTGGTAGACGGGTCACCTGATGGTAAGTAATCACCGACGGCCATGGACATTAATAGCACCAGGCTGCTACTAACGCGTTGCCAGAAGACCCGTATACGCGGGGGAGAGAAAGAAACAAAGGAAGCGGTATATTACAACTGAGATCAATAACGACAGCAACTGATCCTAGATACACCAACAACATACTTCAGGGCGGGTGACAGAAGAAGAATCGGGAGGAGAATGACTGAAGGACGAGAAAAAAAGAGAAATGGCTCTCAAGCCTCCGGAACACGACGCCCTATTTCATGTTATAATGTTTTGCAAGTCTCATTCTACTTTGTACCAAATTTCATCACAATCAGTTCCGCAGTTTCGGCATAAAATATAACAGATCCTACTTCGCTTCGAATAACCAGTTATCAGGAAAATACTTTTGGTATATTCTGGGTTATTAGACTACTAGCTGTACCCGGCGCGCGTTGCTACGCATCAATCCATCAACCATGTGTCCGATCAATCATTTTGGTAACAAAACTTTTTCCAAAGAATTCTGAACAACATTGTTAACGACATCACTGGCTCTATCTCCAACCATTTCAAAGTCTATAAAGGTCAAACAAAGAAACATTCATTTATATATATATATATGTATATGCTGCTAAGATTTCATTGTACTTTTTGGCGTCATAATTATCAAAATCGGTTCAATAGGTTTGAAGTTTATCCAATACAAACAAATAATTAAATG
>DWJZ01006717.1:0-12762 GCA_018249125.1 Asbolis capucinus
TTTTTAATGCTTTTATTTCTTAACACACACATCTCTATGTGGCCACATTTATCGTACGCACACAACGAAACTACGTATACATACATCCGTTCACAGAACAATATTAGAATATAACATTTTGGAGATCAGTCCAACGAGTTTCTGAAGGACTAAGGTTTACAATGAGACGTCCATAAATAATGCAGGTCAATAATACAGGTCGTGGTAACATTTCTATTTATTTCATTAACTTCAATTTTCTTAAGTATGGGGCTTCATTACAACAATATTACATAATAACGCTATAGAATTGTTTAACTTCTGTCAAACACAAACATCGATGACATTTAATGAATGGAATGTGTTGGTACGAAGGTGATTGTCATCAGTTGGCGGTGGTGAGTGTGCTGGACTGTGAAATGAACATTGGCCGCTAACAATGGACAGATGAACTGATTAAATTTTACGTTATTTGTTTACTTAGGAGAAGACGTTAAAAGACAACTTATAACACTGAGAATAGCTCAATATATTGAATATGTATCAATAGATTCTTGATGAGAAGCGGTTGTCAAAACAATAGTGATCAAATCTGACAGTTCGACATTAGCCAACGCGCTGCTAAAACATGTCACTGCGAGCACAGAGTGCAGGTGTCAGTCGGGTGCTGTGATGATGATGGTGACGATCAGTGTGATAACGGCGGTGCCGGCAGCGTCAGTGCAGCGCGAGCTGCGCGCCCCACCAGGAGTGCACGTGGTGCAGCGCTGGCTGCTCGCCGCGCGGGCTGCTGGCCTCTGGGGAACAGAAGCAGTCAAATTGTTGCCGTCCTCGTACCTCATCCATCAGCATCCGCCCATCCTCTTACCGCGCGCGGCTGCCGTTGCTTAGCTTCATTCGAGCGATCGTTATGATCGCTTCAATTATATCAAATACATTGGCTGTGCAATAAGGATTTTTTTAATGTGTACGTATTAGAAACTCTACCAATGTCTGTACGTGGTAGCTATTATTAATTTTGTACTGTTATATTACTGTATAAGGATATTCTTTTTGAATAAGAAACCAAATATCAAAATACTGAAAGCCACAAACGTGTTTATTGCCCCCCCCTCCCCACATACTCTACAGCATATATGGTTGGGAGCAGACTGGGGACGAAGCACTCCCACTCCCAAGCCAATGCGATCGCCCTTGCTGATCGTGCACATTGCACTTGACACGTGTAACGTACTTGTGTCCCTACAAATGAAACCCTCTAAAGAGTAAAGTAAATAATTATATAATTATACAAATAAGCCAAATTGACACATGGCTGACATGGTTAAGAGTTAAATAAACAGCTGTATTGTGTACATATAAGTACCTAACTCAATATAAGTAATAAAGTGTAAAAGGCACATACTACTTGTTTTCTTGTTGAGGGCGGGATGAGGATCGCTCAAGGTCGGCTGAAGGTACTTCTTGACGGGGCTCTCCGGTCTGCCAACAACACCATTACTCTCAATGACTACACACGGGTTATTCTGATACAGACTTTATTTAGTTAGCATATATTTAGTGAATATTGGAAGTATATAATAGATGTACCTGGGTATTGTCATAGTCGGGACGCCCGATCGCTTGAACTGTCCGTTCGCTGACGTCCTCTTGGACAGGGACTCGAAAGTTGATGGATCATCTGAAATACGAAGAAATATAAAAAGGTAAGATGTCCTTTCTAAATTGTAACTGATAGATTTCTGTACATAAATATTGCACAAAAATAATTAATGCAAATGTAATATTTGTAAACACGGGAACAAAGCAGTTTTCGGTAAGTAGTATCCTATATAAGCTATACACATGCAAAATTTCATTTAAATTGGTTCATTGCTTTAAACTTGCCATACTAATTTTAATTTGTTATTCTGCGGGAACTAAGCAATTTTTTGGGATAAAACATATCCTATAACCATTCTCGGCTTTTAAACATCGACTATGCCAAGTCTTATCTAAATCTAAATCTGCTCAGGAGTTTTTGCGTGAAGCTCGAAAAGACAGACAATAAATCCAAAAGAAATTGTTTCGGTCTCTACATCGATAACAAAGCCTCCCTACATCTAAATTTCCAAAAAATATTTAATGTACAGAATTGACCTCGTTACAGTTTTATTATCAGTATTGATTTGTAAATTTGTTAGTTCGACTGTGTGTTTGTGCCCAGGGCAGTCAGTATAGTGTTATATAGTGTGGGCTGGTGTAATATAATACTATAAATACAATGTGCAACAATGTTACTTGATATGACCGGCTGGAAGGTGGACTCCGTTATTTCAGCGCGGCCGGAGTTGGCCAGGGCTTGCTGGAACACGAACATCGCACCATATTTTTATTTACACACGTGATTATATAACATATTTTCACATTTAGTATTCAGCAAGTTGCACCTGTGCCTCTGTTTCAGCCTTCTCCTTCTCCACCTTCTCAGTGTTGAGCTCCAGAACTTGCTCGTTGGGTTTCCTAAAGCCGGTTAACAGCTTCTAAACATAGTATTTAGTACATTTAATAAATTTTCGTAAATATTCCAATACTGAAAAAATATTAACAAGTGAACACAAAATCGGTACAACCAGTATAAAGTTATGAGGTAAAAAAACGAACATTTAAAAAAAATATGTGTGTACTTATTTACGCACATAACAAGTTATACTTCTTAGGTGTATCTCAGGGTTTGAGTGTGGGAGTTAGAATTAAAAGAGTTGGACTAGTGCTAGGGCATCAAGAGATATCTAACAACGACGAGACGGGTGAGTCAATTCAGATCAAATCAAAACTGTGGGCTATCGATTTGTAATCAATACTAATCGTCAGATGTTGCTCAAAATAAAATGGGCCTCATATTATTGCGCGGCTACATTGGTCGGGCCACTTAACGAAATTTGGACTAACAAAATATGAACTATGTCTGAAATAAATTGATTATTATTATTAATAATTAGCTTTAGAAAAAAAAATGAAAAATCGGTCCAAGCCTCGTTGTGTAATCGGGTAAGACACAACATTTTTTAAGAAGAACCTCTTCGTTTATTTGAAGCCTGTTAAAACATAACCTAAATGATTTCGTTATTAGTGTCTTACACGCATAATATGGCGGTTAATAAAATAAAGACGTTGACAATATTGGATTGCTTCACCTTCACCACCTGTCAACGGCCCTCTGGCTAATTGAACAAAACCTGTAGACTATACAGCAAGTTGAACGTTAGAGTATACGTACTCCGCTGGTAGAGTCCCTGATCTTCCGGAGACAGCCCTCGAGCCAGGTGCGGATGGTCTGCTTGGCCACCTCCTCCTCGATGAGGAACTCGAACTCCTCGCGCGCCAGCAGCTCCTCCATCTGCAGCGACTTGCGGATGTCCACCGTACGGTACGACAGCATGCTGCACAAACACGTGGTTCAACAAGGAGAGGCACAGGAGTTGGCCACCGTGATTGTGACTCTCTGGTTAAATATTATCATTTTTCTTGTATCACAGTACAAAATTAATGTACCCAGTTGAGAAAAAATACTCATTAAATAGTGATTAACTTGATAACGTCGTGGAAGGTGACGTCCTCGCCGTTGTGCAGCCGCTCCAGCTCGTAGCACATGTACTTGAACAGCAGCCGCTCCTTGTGCGTGTCGCACTCCAGCCGCCCCTTCAGCAGCCGCAGGATAAACTTCACCTGCAAGTTACACCCTTATATCTATTGCATTCTTATGCTTTAACCCATTTTTGGGGTTCCATTCAAAATTCGTTACCCTAATAGTTTTGACATGTCCGATCGTCCGTCTGTCCATTAGTACGCCAGCCTTCTAAGGTAAGGTGACTTTTGTTACTAAAGCTGTAATATGACATATTTATCAAGCTATGAAAGTGGTACAGTAAAATCATGAAAAAAAATTATAATATGGTACGTTCGCTACCGGTTATGTTGGATTTTTTTCCTTTACTGCTGAGTGTTCGTTCTCGTTTACGAAATACTATCCTTTAGAATAATAATTTTGTGAGTCATGTGTAGCCCTTTTAAAAAAAAATGACTGGAAGTCTAAAAAAAATTTACTTTTTACATATTATAAGTTGATACTTGACTACAGTCCTACCTGATGGTAAGTGGCGATGTAGTCTTAAATATAAGTCTTAGAGGTAAAGCGCTTCAACTTAGAAGAAGCCGATTCATTCTTGTCTTGAAGACGCTAACATTATACTTCAGCGGAAACGCAGACGCTGGCAATTTATTCCAGTCCGTCGCGGTGCGCCATACAACGGACGAGGCGAAGCGTGTATTGTGCCAAAGGATGTGTAAATATTGTAACTGTATGTCGTGTAAAATAAACACAAATGCAACATGGAGTTACCTTCCTGACCGGTATGACCCCCTTTTGATGAACATCCACTATATTCCACGTGTTCTGGAAGTTCCTTATGTCGGCGTACGAGAGGAGCGCGTCCTCCTCGTTCGAGTAGAACAAAGAAAAGTTTTCCATTATAATGGCTGGAACAAAAGACGTCCTACATTCAACGGAACTCTTATAAGCATATTTTTAAATGATCACAATCAACATTGGTCGGTTTTAATATATATCTGTTACGTTCTTTGTCTTAGTTTGGTGTTTGTATAATGAATGTTAGGCCTCAAGACAATAATTAGCTATGTCCCTGTCTATATATACCGACGAGCAAGTTGAGCACGATGTAGGTGATGATGACGTAGAAGGTGCAGAAGTAGGCGAGAGAGGCGGTGAAGTTGCCGCAGTCGGTCTCCCAGTAGTTGTCGGCGGGCGTGCAGTAGGGCGGCGCCACCATGCAGTCGTGCATGATCTTGTTCCAGTCCTCGCCCGTCACGATGCGGAACAACATCGCCACGCTGTGGATCGGCGAGTTGAAGTTCGCGCGCCTGTCACACAACAAACAAATTATCTTCACACTCTCATTATTGCAGCGCTCATATCGATTATCTGCGACCGGCGATATCAAGCAGATGTCGGAACAGTGTAATGTTTTTCATTTTGTTTCCTCGCAAGTTTTTGTAAAACGTCATATGACACAGGTGTAAGTAGATAATATTATATGTTCGCGTCTCTTCTCACACCCCTACAACCTTGGATATTATATAAATTGCAACTAGCTCCTAACCATTCCTGCATATAATTTTAAAAATAAAGCATAAAACTAATAAACATTTAGGTTTTATTAAGATAACGTTGTTCTAATTTTAAAGAAAAAATATTTATTTGGCTTACATACAACACGTATAAAAACAAAGGACAACATATAATTAACTAAGACAAGTCATACATAAAACTTAAAATAATGTATAGGTTAAAGAGAAAAACATAACAAAATATGACGGATAAAACAACATGAGCCAAAAATTCAGAAGAAAAAGAAATTTAGCAAAAAAATGTTTTAATCTGCAATGTTATAAGCCAATATGGGAATACGATACCTTCCAATTCCCTCGCCGTACTTGACATTCCCGAAGACGATCGTTCCGGCCAGAGCGTAAAAGAACACCAGTAGGAACATGCCGAATATAATGAAGAAACTCTTGCAGACGCTGACGCCCACCGTCAGCATCAGCATCTTCAGCGTCGTGTGTTTGCCCGTGATCGTGAAGAAACGGAGAATCACCACCATGAACCCCACGAAGTACGACAGGTCGTTCTGCAGCAATAATATTAAATAGGCATTAACAATGTCTTAGCCAATAACAATTCAAGTGCTACCTTATTGAATTAAAAAAAGAAAACATATTTTCCGCTTAACTTTAAACTACGATCCTTGCCCAGGAAGTTCGTGGCGATGATCTGCGCTAATTGTAAAAAAAAAACAAAATATACGATAGATTTAAAAATCGATATTTTTTTCTTTGAAGATTATCTTCATTTTGTAATATTTGTTTTAGTATGTTAAAAGTGATATTACGATACACGCAGGACATAATAATTGAGATACGTATCGTTTCCACTGCTCAGTAGTATAAACACTGATGGATGGAATGTAACTCATAATCAAGGTCCCAAGAGATGACATTAAAAATGTCATAACAGGGAGTAAAGAAAACAACATTACCTTGAGAGTGAAGTGCATGAATATCCAGATGCAGCCGGTGAGAGTGACGAGCAGGTCGTACCGGTTACGGCGGCTCTGCCAGTAGCCGCGCGGCGTGAACGCGATCGTCTTCAGCAGCACCTCCACCACGAACACCAGCGTCAGCACCGCCGACACGTCCGCCAGACGCTCCGTGTACGAGTAGTGCCGGGACCACTGCGCAGTACACACCAACTCAGCACCAACTCCACACAAACTCGACACCAACTTCATTACGCCTCCACTTATATGGAATAGGATCTTTATGTTGCACCAATAACATGTATAAAAGTTGACCATAAATGTAAAATCTAGGACCATGTTGCTGCGCAACATGTAATTAGTAGTATAATTGAATTTGTCAACGAAGGCAGTACTCGCTGGCCCTCACCGTGACGGCGAGCAGCGCGCTGTTGACGAGCACGACGATGGCGATGACCCGCTTGAAGGAGAGGTTCTGCGTGACGTCATAGGCGAACGCGCGCACCTTGCGCCCGTCCGGCCGCGGCGGCAGATGCAGCGGCTGCGCGATCTTCAGCCGCTTCTTCAGGTCACACCTGGTGCATTATCAGTGGTCAGCTCGTACAATATAATATAAACACAATAATATCTCATTGTTGAGAGAGGCCCGAGTCCTACAGCGAGGCAATTATTGCTGCAGTATGTATAAGTGCATGTTTTCCAACTTCCATTACAACAACAAATTAAATTTGGAAACAAACATTAGTAGATGACAATATCAAGGTTTTCCTATGAACCGGCAAATTACAGCAACATTCGAGTAGGGTAGGCCGTAACATCGTTTCAATATCGCACGGTTTGTAAAACATTATAGCTAACTTTTAAACAATAATTATCACATAACAACAGCCTTGAGGTATGTTCTCACCATCTCCGCTGGTCGACGGTGAGCAGTGCCGTGCCCTTGTTCTCGGAGTAGTTGGCGATGACTACACCCACAAACAGCGTCAGCCCTATCATACACCCCAGGAAGATATACACGTGGATGTAAATTGCGTGAACCTGGAAAAAACGACATTTCAAATTATAGTATTAAATTAATTTTGACATGGAAGGAAGACCAAGTTTTCCATTTAATCCTTAAGTCTAAACATACCAACTATTTTCATCAGGCACCTTTATAATCTATAATTGTAGCGATCATAAACAAACCATATGCTTTTAGTGACTTTCGATCAACCATATTCAGTCATGCCCTACTTTCTTGTAACTTATTGCTACTTGCTGCTATTGGGAATAATTACCACCAGCGGTTGCAGTTACCGTCAGTGGAACTCCACTGCATACATACATATTTGGAATAATACAAGCTAACGCTTAGTGGTGGTGGTTGTATGTGAGGTTTCATAAGGTACTAATTATTATTTATGAGTTAATAAAATTTCAACTCACCGGACCCAGCGCCTTAATCAAAACGTCACGTACGTCCAGCCAACCCTTGAACGACAGGACCTCGAACAATGTTAACAGTGCGTCGCCGATGTTGTCAAAACTAAAACGCTTAGGATTAGCCCTGCCAACAGATACATCACAATATAAAGACAAAACTATTTATATATTTTATTTACTATCTTAAAGTACTATTTTTAAATTCGTCCAAGTTTATTTATAAAAAACTGTAACTGGGGGGATAGGATTTACGCTGAAAAATGTAATATCAGATCATTCCAAATAAACATACTAATGTCCTTACTATTAATGCATATTGCTTTTTTTAACATTCTTATGTTCATGAAAAGAATAAGAACTCAACATATAAATAGTAAAGTACTCATAGCTGTAACAGCTGATGGCAAATATATAACTTGCTGCTTACGAGTTTCAGGCGACAACAAAAGCCATTAATTAAACCCCAGGCGGTTGGTCACTACACCTCCACCATTTCGTACTGTAACAACGTGGTGGTGTACACTCTAGGCCTCCTCAATGATGAGGAAAGAACCATGCATGTGAGTGTGAAGAGAGCAGTATACCAGACGCGCGGCACGAGCATGGAGGGGAAGGTCTCGTTGGGCCCCGGCTTGAGCTTCATCTTGGTGACGAACACGCGGCGCATGAACACGCCCACGCAGTCCTCGCGCCGCGTGATCGTCGGGTCGTTGCAGCGCGCCAGTCTACGTACATACACGTACATGCATCAGGCCGCTGCCTATTTGTTTGTAAAAACTATGTGGAGATAACAACACCACCTCCGTCATATACATACAAGGCGACGTTCGACGGCGGTTTCGCAGTTCACACGCTGCCTTGTCATAAGATTTAAGTGATTCTTTTAGTTGCTTGCATTACTTTTATTCATTTCAGTGATATACGACCCTTGCTAAAAATACAAGACCAACGTATCACACTTTTATCATAAAATATGTAGTATTATTTTCAAACTCTCGACTGCTGTCTCGATAGATCAATGAGTAATTTATTACCTAAAACTGTAAACACTCTGGTGTAGTATTAGTTGAATAATCTCACCTGCCCCCATATAGTTGAACACCATAACTTGCAAACACGAACATGAGGAGAATGAGTAGCGTGGAAACCTGAAAAAAATATTAAGTATTTAAGTGAATGCGTCAAATAACTTTGTTATGATTAGATTAGAATCTTGGTCAAGCAGTGAAATATCCTAAGTAAAAAAAAAAAGAATTAAAAGAGAGACTTACTTTACGAGTAGTTTTTTTATTATATATTTTAGTAGAAATTAAACTATAAAAATAGTTGTGTACACAGACTATGATATTCGATTAAGTAAGTCGATTATGTAGAACGAATGCAACTTGCTTGCCTTGCTCAGAATCTTTGATGGTTACGTAAATCGTTCCTAAGTAGAGACTTAATACATCATAAAATTATTTTGAGTGCATTAGTAAGTGTCGATACTGACGAGCAATATTTCCTTGAAGCCGCGGCAGAGCTCGTAGACGACCTTCCGCATGTGCGGCACGAGCGTGAAGATGCGCAGCGGCCGCACGCAGCGCAGGATCATCAGCATCTGCGCCGCGCCGCCCGGCGCCACGCGCACCGGCATCCAGCACAGGAACGTCAGCGACACCTACCATTGCCAACCTCAGCATCAGTGGTCTCCGGCACCCAAGCGCATTAGAAACTTGACTAGAAAACTGGCCGATTGATCTAGTGTTTAATGAACCTGAGTGCTGCACCAAAAGGTCATGGGTTCGATTCCCACCCAGGTCAAACTTTTCTGTGATGAGCAGGAGTGTTTGTTCTGTAAGTTTGGGTGTAAAAAATTATCTTTATGACCGTAGTACAAGCTATAACGCTTAGTTGGGGATCAGATGACCGTATGTGAGTTGTCCTGAAATATTTATTTAAAAAAAACATCGAGTGCATCACCCACGTGATATCGGCCGAGAGAGAACTGGCTCTCAAACCCCCAAGCGAAACATGCCGAGTCGTGTCTTACTTAGCTTTAACGCTAACCACTTATCAGGTGTCTTATAGCCTCGTTTGTCGGCTTTCCCTATAAAAAATATATACTGACTCTTAAACTCCTAGCTGGTAAACCACGCGTCGTTCGGTGGCTGAACGAACCAAAAGGGTGCAAGCTATCTCGACGGGGACCTCTCGGTATAATAAATTATGTTAAATTCGACCTTAATCCAGTCTACTTTATGGTTAATTTAACTTGACAGTCCGCCAGCATCACTAGAAAGAAGAAGAAGAACGAAAGCAAGAACGTTTATTCGCAGATAGCGCAATATAACCAACAAATATAAAAGTAACAAAAAATTAAATAAAGTCATGCTATATAATACTATAGAATAATGAGGAGTGTCGCTGCCCTGATTGTCTAGTAGGTTCAGCGTTTTATGACAAAATCATAATTTATGTTTGACTAATTATGACACTAGAATTAGATTATCCTCGAACCAGATAATTTATGAAATAACGGTTCTCTGTAACGTCAACGTATGCCAGTTAACCTACAATGTAAATGAAAACATCCAGCACGGCGGCGGCATCTTTCAAATAGGCTTTCGGAGTGAAGAACAATCCGTCCGCCAGTATCTTAAGCGCGAGCTCCAGACTCATGAATATCACGAAGCCGTATTCCGCAATCTGAAACAAAAAATATTAATGTATACAGTACAATAAGTTATAGATTTCAATGCAGTAACAATCACAGCTCGTCTCGTGATCATCGACGGAGTTAACGAACGGCGCGCGCGCGAGGTAGGAGGATGAGTCACAAAGCGCCGAGGCGGGCCACCGGGGGCGTTTTAGTGGGTAAACATCCCACATACCTCGCTCGGTACTTTTCCCAAAGGGCCAAAGTTTTAAAGGGTTCCCTCTCAATAAAAAAGGAGGATGTGTTACTAGTTACTGCGTGTAAAAAGATGACCGTCATCAAGTCTGAGAATCTCGGAAAATATGATACTTTTTAAAATGGTTACTAATATTAACAATGGGTTACGACGGAACCCAAATGGTGTTGAATATTATGCGATCGGACACCCCGATGGTTATTGGCGAACTCACACGGTTCAATAAAAATGACTTGAATACTATTCGATCCCGTAGCGTTCGAACGCTGTTAGTGGCAAAAATTTCATTAAAGCATCAGCGTCCCAGAAGTCTCGTAATTTGGTCCCGTTTATTATAGTCAGAAGGCAATCGTTTAAAACTTCAAAACAAATACTTCAGCTGGCCATTAATCTCTTCACCAATCCGCATTGGAACTGTGTGGTGCAGCACGCATTAGGCCGCCGCAGTCAAGAGGAGAGACCCGTGCTCAGGAGCGGGTCAATGATGGGTTGAGTCAATGAAGTAGCTCTTACCTGCAAAACGAAGTTCTCCATGACTCTATAGGTGGGCGTCTCAAACATCATCGACAGGCAGGACAGCGTGGTCATCATTATCATCACCCAATCCAGATATGTCACCAGTCCAAGGAAATTGCTGGAATAAAACAATTTTAATACAATATAATTAAAGGTAGATCTACTCAGAAGAGAAACTTTGGTGTTTAATATTGAGGTATTTTATTAACACATCGTAGCCTGTGTACTTGATGGATGCCTCGGACAAAAATATTGACGACCAGAGAACACATTTCAAAGTGATATAATTGTCTGTCTGGGAGAAAATCGATTCGAACGTGGTCACTTCGAAATTTGCTATAAGGTCGTTAAGTGATATTTGAAAGAAGCTATAGCCTGTTTTTAGTTTTGTAGCATCCTTGATTGACAACTACACTCCTTGTCGTGATGATTATGATATCTAAGATTAATAATTGATTTACTGTATTTGATTGTAAATTTGTAGGATTTGGTATGATATAGAAAGGGTTGTAATTTTAATTAAGACTGATTTTACTATTTAATTATTGATTGATTGCTATGGCCGTTTGATCCGTGCCGTGTTTACTGCAGAAATCGATCTTGTTATTATTGTAGTCATCGACTTTTATCAGTTGCGGCCTTCACAAGTTAATTTACACGAAATTTGAAGTTATGTCACGACTTGATGTATGTACTAGAAGGGGGTATAATCAACGTACTGGAAGCTTTTATAGTGCACCTTCCGCTCGTTGCCGGTTATGGGGTCTCGCAGGCGCGCGTCGTACCGAGCGTCGACGATGGCGCGACACACCTTGCGGAAGCGAGACTCGCGCGCCACCAGCAGCAGCGGCGTGTCGAACAGCGGGTGGTTCTCGCGCAGGTCCTCCTCGCGCTGGTTACTGACACACACCAATTAATATATGTATATATGTGGTTATTCTAAATCGTGAGTGCCACTTTAATTCACATTTAAAATGTTTAATTTTGTATAAATTTGAGTTTATTTTAATGAATCACTTGCACTGTAATGTGAAGTAAAAAAGCACGAGTACTAGACGGGCCATAAAATGTTTACGAGGTAAATGTGTTGTATTGTGGGGTTACCGTCTCATCTCGGCCTGCTGCCGCTTGGCCTGCAGCAGACGGATGTCGAGGTAGGGCGGGCGCGCGCGCGAGGAGGGCACGACGCGCGAGGCGGCGCCGATGTCGCCGTTCTCCACCAGGTGCTCGTACGTCTGCTTCAGCTTGATCGACCCGCTGCGGACCGACCGACGGATCGACCGGGAACCGAACCTGTCGATCAACCCACCAATATCGATCACTCCACTGTACCTCATCCCGCTGTATCATCTAATGTCATATTCCAACTAAAAGAAAATACAAATAATAAAAGTAGATGTTAGTCTCATACATGATCAAAAGATTAACTTTTTTTTATTCATATTAAATTATTCTTAGAATTTTAATTGTCTTGTATGATGCCTCTTAGAATATCGTGGATCTTTTTGAAACCCTACATATACCTGGAATAACGCCCATCTGTGTATTAACTGGAGTCCAAATAATTAAAATTATAATATATAAATATGAATCCAATTAAGTGATATTAACTTTTTCTGGTCAACGCGGAGTTGCTTAGCGCTGGACACTGTCCCCTGCGACTTCAGGCCAGACTTGCCACCTGTGGCCAGCATGGCAGAGTCTCCCAGCACCAGCCGACGATGGTTATTGGAGTCACTATAGACACAATATACACAGTCACATCATTTCTTATATCTAGAGTTTAGTACGCAAACAAAAAATATTAAAATATATTGTGAAGAAAAATCTACCTTATTTCAAACCAG